>JAVSBS010023759.1:3465-35393 GCA_033124195.1 Coracias cyanogaster | reverse complement strand
ACACCAATATGAGGATGCAGCAAATGGTGTTTATTCAAGTGCGCAATCGCTTTATATACCCGTCTTGTCTCGTGTGCATTCTCACAATAAGCAAGCTAGCCACCCAGCTTCTATGCCCCTCCTATCTTTCCGTGCCAGCCTGTGATCTTGTGGACACCAGTCCCTACACTTCTTAAACTTCTACTTGATAAACCATTAATATTTCATTTTCATTCACTCTTCTTTCTTTGATATCAGAATAACTAAGTCACCCTTCAAACCCCAAAATCTTACTGCTTTGAGATGGATTAGAAATACCTGTAAGACTACCTGTAAGGCTTCCATTGTTCAGGCTTCATGCTCTGTGCTACTGAGCAGGGTCATTTAGTACCTTAAGGTACTAAATTAATAATGTTCCTTCTTTTACCCCTTGCCTGTATTTTTTTATTCTCTAAAATACAATTAGGAGGTTGGTGTTTGGAGAGAATTAGGAGAGAAGGGTGTTTGGGGCAGGTTAGTGAGTGAGGGAATGACGGGTACATGGAAAGGCTGACATAAGTGAGATAGGAAAAGAGCATGAAGCAGCTTGGGGGAAAAAAGGTGCAGGGAAGCATAAACAACTCCTAGGCAGGAAATGCACCAGCATCTCAAAACAGTAAGAGCTGAAGATGGAGGCAACATCTGTCACAAGAAGTGAAAGGAGCCTTGAAGCCTGTTTATCCTGCAGGAGATGGAGGGACCGCGCACATGATAGTTACGAAAAGGAGTTAGGAAAGTTGGAAGCTAAGGAAGACATATTTCTTC
The DNA here is from genome assembly GCA_033124195.1 of Coracias cyanogaster. Taxonomy (NCBI): domain Eukaryota; kingdom Metazoa; phylum Chordata; class Aves; order Coraciiformes; family Coraciidae; genus Coracias; species Coracias cyanogaster. The sequence goes on along the minus strand of JAVSBS010023759.1, from coordinate 34,610 downwards.
TAAGCCATAAAACTAAAAAGATCATTTTTCAACACCACTTTCTTTCACATGAGTCTCATATCACACTAGTGTGACATGAGATTTCTCAGGTCCAAGTATTGCTCAGTGGTTTTGTATCCTACAGTAGAAATTCACTTTCTTCATCTGTCACAAAATCTCCTCATAAGCTGTGGCCATGTGGCTAGGGAGGTCATGTAGGCTGTCAGATCTTCCCTACAAACCTAGGTGACAAAGATGCCTTGTGCTACGGCCATCCCTCATTTTTGTTTTCTGTCAGCCAGTGTGTAACCTATTGCTTTTCCAAGGTCAGGGCCTTGCACAAGCACAGGGAGGGCAGCATTATGGGCAGCCAAGCTGTGACAGGGAGCAGCTGCTAGTGGGGATGGAGAGGCAGGCTGCCCTGGCCACCAGCAGTGGTTGCACTCTCCCATTTCCCCGTGGGGGACTGAAAGTTTTAGGTTTTTTTTTTTTCTTCTGCCTCTCCTCTTTCCCTCCCCCTCCCACCCTGCTTCCTCCACTATTCTTCTTCCCTTTCACACAGCAGAGTAGTCCATGCCCCTCATATCCAGGAGGGAGGTTTATCTTGGTTGCACAGAGAGTAGTTTAGAACTGACTGTACTCTTGCTTTTCCGAGCTGGATTTTGTTCTGTGTGATAGCTTTAACTTCGCCAAATATGTTGACTCTCTCTTCTGAATTTTATTAATTTTAACTGTCAATGTAGTTATGAACAGCAGAGACAAGAGCTGGAAACTAGTCAGATCACAGACCAGTGGCCCTAGACAATTTTTCCTCTGCCTCCATGATGGTGGTTACTTGGAATGACAGTCTTTACATTACCACCTTCCCAAGAGAGGCCAGAGCCTCCCAGGCTCCAACATGGTGACTAGGGAATCCCCAAGAAAAGCAAAAAAATCCTGCATCTGATTGTTTTTCTTCTGTTTGAGGGAATGTGGTGGTTTAGTAAAACGGCAGCGGGGCTCTGCAGTAGCCGCCCGCGTGGCCGGCGCCGCCGCTGCCTCCCGCCCCCTCCCCCCGCCGCAGCCGCAGACAGGGAAAGAAAAAAAAAAAGTTTCAAAATGCCCTTTTGAGTTGAGATAAGGAAAGTTTAATATAAAGAACACGTAATAAACTACTGCAGCAACAAATATTAAGAACGAAGTAATTACACAGAAAACAACAACAAAAAAAGGCAATGCCAGATATAAAAGGAGACAACCCGAATACACACGTGCTCGACCCGAGAACGCTGAAGCCGAACTGAAACAAAGTGCCCTCCCCCCAGAACTCGACCAGCCTCCAGGGCGTGACGTCATCATGGTATAGATTATCAACACCCAATTAACCCTGTCCTGTCCGAACCAGGACAGCCTGATACTGCCATTCTTTTGCCAACTACTTTTCACCTGTTCTCACTGGAAGAAGTCTTTCAATAACACAGGAAAAATAGGGAATTTGCATTCAAAGGTTAAGGAACCATCTTTGCAAATCTGATCTGTATGTTTCAGCACAAAGAGAACACTGCTGAGGGTCAAGAGCTGAAACTCTGTGATCATCTTAGGCAGGAGCTGAGCAGCATGGCAAGAAATAGAAGGTACCACTCTCTCATCTGTAAAATGTGCTCTAAAATTTCAGGGATGAAATGGAACTACAATTAAGTCTTGCTTAACTACAAGTGGTAATTTTTAAAATTCCATACATTTTTTACCAACCAGATCTGTAAATATTGATCACATGGCTGAATTTAGGTCAGTTCCCCCCACGGCCATTCATCACTCTTGTCTTTTATCTTAAACATGCTGGTGTACAAAATAGCCTGTAATTTTATTACTATTCACATACACTGTCACCGAAAGGAGAAAAGAACATGTATATGTGAGAAAGTGTGGAAATGAGATTTAGGGGTTCCAGTCAGTAGTCTCGGTGCCAGTATTCATGAAAACCATTTCAGTATCCTTTTAAATGTGGTTTTGGTTATTATTTTCCCAGAATACTGATCCAGCAATTGGCATAGATTAAAAAGTGGTCAAAGGACCTTCAGAAAGACTTTTATCTCAATAGCCTTAATCCCAGGATGCAGAGCAAACAACCCCTATTCCATTTTGGCTGCTAATACAGCCACATAACATTTAGGAATGATAGATGATGAGTGATGAATGATGGCTGCAAGTATCAAGAGGTCATATTAATCACTATACTTCTTGATCTGCATTTTTAAAAAATGTATTCCTGGACCTATCGTCAAAAAAATTATGAAAAAGTAGACCAGTAATCAATGTATACAGCAATCAAAATGTAAGGCTGTTCCCATAATGTCTGAAAATATACCTTCCTGCTTTGGGTGCCAGAGGTCTTCCTCAGTACTGTGATTACCTTTTATTACCTCACAGTGAACCAGCACAAGTGCATCCAATACAAACATTTTAGACATAAAAATGATATTTCTATCTCATACAGCATCCTCAGAAACAAACATTTTCCACTGTGATTATTTTGACAGCAGCAGGATGAAATGATGACAGAGAATCTGTTATCTACTATTGACCATTTGAACAAAAGGAGAAACTATAAATTGATTCCTACAGGATCACATAGTTGAGCATGTTTAAAATTTCTGCCATTGCCACCAAGAATAGTATGTGCTTCGGAAATATTCTGTCACGTCATGGCAGTTTTATAGGAGTAAAATTTATTTATCAATGAAGATATTATCAAATATTAAGAAAAAACCCCTATCTCCTGCTGCAAAATAATAAATAATCCAGGCTTAAAAAACAATTTCCATACTATTCTCTTCCAACACAATGTTATGGACTTTCACTGAATCACAAACATACATAAGCATACACACAGAGCCTCCCAAACTGTTTCTTTAGAGGAATAAAGATAACAAATTAAGGTTATTGCTGTGCTTAATGCAATTTGTTGCCATTTGAACCTGTAAGTGAATAAAGTCTAGGCAGCAATAGCCAGAAATATTTTGATCTTTCAAACGTGAAGTTCAAAAATATAATTAATCTTTTTAGTTAGTTTTTCTTTGAATAAAAAGACTACTTGCCATAGATCCCAATGAGCTCTTGATATGTATGATAGGCAAAGTGTATAAAACTGTGGAAAAATATTGTTTTCTAATTGCAACTTTGAGATGCAAACTGAAGGTGAGGTAATGCAAAGAGCAGAACAAAGAGGGCTGAGATGACACCATATTGAATTAAATAAGGGGTTATTGAAGTGAATAGTGAAATAAGGGGTCTTAAATCCGAAGCTTTACATTTGATTAATTAAACTTCATCCTGAATTTGATGCTTTCATGATACGTTGTTGTGGGACACTGACAGATGGCATTGCACTCATGGCAATTAAACCTAGTAGCACTTCCAAAATAAGGAATAAAAATATCTGGTTATCCCTATTTCTGTAATAATTTCTCTGAAAATGGATGGAAATAGATGTGAGCCTCAGTATGAGGAAGAAAAAAATGATGAATATTCAACCAGTTCCAAATACCATTTAATTGCTTGTTCCTGGGTAATAGCTTTTAAGTAAAGACATTTTGTGACATTTACTGATAGTGTCTATCCTTTTAGTAAGGATAAAAGTGTGCAATTAAGTTTATATCTTTTTATTGTATCCTGTACAAGAGAAACATGAAATTTAAATAGTGCAAAATCACCAAAGAAGGAGCAGGAAAAAGTTCCAGTAAACTCATGGAAAATCCCATTTCTACTGGTTCTTGTTGTTTTTTTTTCCCCATTTTTAGTATCACAAGAGTGCATGTGTGGATGTGGGTATCTTTTTGGACTGACAGTGGTGTAAATGATAAAACATTTGACTGCTACTCTGAGTTTCTAGGGTATTGGCATTTTATGATATAGCAAAGCATGAAATATGTATTGGTTTATTGTACTAAAAGAAATAATCTAAGTGAAAAGTTTGCTAAACCTTTACTGAACTATTCCATGAGAAAGAATTTGGTACTCACTATGATTTAGATCACTTAAAAATAAACACAAAGAAATTCAAGACTCAATGGTGTACATGCTGACTTGCCCATTTTGTTTTACATGGTAGTTTAAATTGGTGGAAAAGCCAGGTGATTGGCTCCCATCAGTTGTAAGTCACATGAGAAAACAAATCTACACATCGCCATAGTCAGATTACTTTGTCCCCCCTTTTTTTTTAATGTTATGGAAATTACCCTGCTTAATAAAAAATTTTGGTTCTGCCACAGACTTCCTCAAGGCTTGGACAAACCCAGGAAGTGCTCTCCCAAATAGAGATAATAATGATAGTATATATAATATCTCTTTCCTTTTTATTTCTTAGCCTGTGATGTAATCCCGAAGTACTGAGGCACAGGGTAACTGGGTTGTACAAGATCTTAATCCAGGTCTTTAAGAATGCTGGGTCACATCTCAAAACAAGTATGTGCAATATCTAGAATTACCTCAGCTCAGTTAATGCCCCTAGAAACTACTGTAACTGAAATAACAAATTTATTTATGCTTTGTGATGTGAAATCTCTAGGTGAGAGTAGTCTGTGCAACTGAATGAATGCTGAACAATGCATGCTGATTGACTGCAAAATAGATAGGAGAAAAAACCATCATCTTGCTTTTTAAATAGAAGACATATAGATCAAGATTTCTTAAAATAAGAGACTGCATTCTTTGCTCTTTGACACTATCTACAGCCCCACAGTAAAAACTTCTGTACACTGAAAAACTTTGTTCACATGGATTTCTGGCATAGACTTAGGAGCACAAATGAATATAGGCTGATAATTGAACATAACAGTAACATTTTCTGCCTTCAGAGCCTAAGGCAAAAAAAGAATGAAATTACTTTTTTTTTTCTTTAGTTTAATAAGGCCCAGGTTCATAAGGTTCCAATATTATTCTGACTACCTAATTTATTGACTAGTGACCAATGCCAAAAGATCTGAATTATCACTTCTAGAGCAAAGCTGTGTGACAATTCTGAGAAATAAATCTTCTGAGGAAGATTGTTTTTAACATGACCATGAAAAGCATAAGCCCAAATCTATATTTTCATTTACACTCCTTCATTTGAAATGCCAAATACTTCTTAAAAGGTAGTATGAATCCCATATGAAATAAGCAATGTCCTTCAACACAATTTCTTTCTTATCAACATTGCATCTTCTAGAGTGTGGCAGAATTACAAAAAATCAGCAGGATATTAATCCTTTTTTTGATCTCGTGCATTGTAAATTCAGGTCATATGTAGGGTTTGCACTAGAATTCTCTTATTACTGTGTTGATTAGTAACATTTTATAATCTTCCACACTGTTCCATGTGGTACCACTGAAACAACTGCTGAGACAACAACTGTCTATAGATAATCCATATCATAATAATAAATTAATATATTATGCAAGCAACTGGGATAAATCTGCCTGAGAAGCCTGGAACAGCAGTGTTTGGACATAGAGAAGAATATATTGCTGACTCTCAAACTGAACTGAGATCTTGTAGTGCTTAGTTAAACTTTGCCACTTTTGCTGGTGAATTTCTGAGCCCCACACTGTGGTGTAGAAAGTAAAGTTATCATTATTAGAATGAAAGAATACCTTCTAAAGCAAAACATTGCCAGCAGTTTGCTATTCTGCGCATACTAAAAGCCCTTGAGCTTATAAAGCAAAATTACCAATTGCTTCTTGGATAAACCTATGAAACATTTTCCTCCAACATTCTCTTTGACAGACCTAAAATGTCAATTTATTTGTTTGCTTACATGTATTCAGTGGTGTGTTTGAGTTATCTTATCCCACCGAGGTGATCTACAGTACATTTGGAATTACCTCAATTCCACATTTACAAAATCTTTATGGACATAGTGACTTTATAGTGTCTTGTAAAATCCTTGGGTGACAAATCAGCGAATGCCAACAAATATCTTGATGAGACATAGCCCTTGCCCCAGAGTCAAATCACTCTCATTATCTATCTAAACACATTCCACCACAATGTAACACATTAACATATCATGTGGCTGTTAACAAACAAACAAAAACACCAACCAAACAAATTCAAATATAACCTGAATCACAGCAAATACTTTAAATTTCCATTACTCCAACCATCATTGCTGAAGGAATGAGCTAGTTTTTTCAGAACATGTTTTTTTATTAATACCAATACAGTTACCAAACCATTTAGACTGTTAATATAATTCATATTGATATTCCTAATCACTTGCCAACAGAAAGAATAAGCTATATTTCTGTCATCCAACCACCAAAGGAAAAAAAAGTAAGCCAGCAGAAATAAGGCTATCTAGTTTAAGATTGAGAAAGCTGATCTAACCTAATATTTAATGGATAATCAAAGCTGCAGAAAAGGAAAAACAACTCTTTACATGCAGTATATATTTGTGATATTATATAAGGTCTTTCAGTGAATGATAACTAGTAGAAATAAAAAGAAATAATGCTGCAGTAAATTAGAAAATATCAAGTCAAATTAAGCGCAACAGCTTTGGAGGTGTAACTTTATCTGTGGTCACATTGCATTGAAAACTTTTAATAGCTGACCTTCCCAGGCAGTTAAAAAGGATTTCTTTAAGTTAAGTGGTGAGATGTTGTATTTACTACAGGCCTCCTGATCAAGGGGAGCCTACCATTGAAGCTTCCTTACTCCAGCTTCAGGAGACATTGCACTCGCAGGCTCCCATCACTGTATGAAACGGAACATAAACATTGTTATTAAATATTTCTATATTGAAACGGAATATATTACATATAAAAGACTATCAAATATGTCCTGGAAGAAGACTTAGAATTGCACAGATGTAAAGATCCATGAGATTCCCTTATTATGGAAAACAACAGCCTTGGCATACATGAGATTGTGAAATACCTGAAACTGCAGTAGTTCTTATCAAACATAGTATAAGGAAAGCCCTGCTTTAGTTACTAACTATTCAGCAAGCTGAGAAAGTCTGTGCAACAACAAATTACACAAATGGAACATATGAAACAGTTATGTGCAAAACTGGATGAAAGTACTTTGCCCCTTGACCAAGATGAGCTTGAACGAAATTTCCTATTAACATTTCAAATCTCTTTTCAGTGCATCTATTACCATCTGTACTTCCCTGGTAGTTTTTTGACATAGTACATTAATTTGCACTAGTACCATTTGATCCTATAATCCTGTATCTTTATGCAGTAGGTATTTGGTTGTGAAGAGTAGCAGACATGAGACACATCACTGACTTTCACTCCTTATAGAATTCATTGAAGTTGCATGAAGCTGCACAAATCCAAACAACTTCTTAATGGAGTGAAAATTATATTGTGCTTCCCAAGAATCCTAACCTGAAGCAAGCAAGGCCTTCAAATCAGGGAACTTATTTTTTGTTTTCCCATCAAGGGAAGAAACAGGCATGAGTGGAGAATTTGTGTGGCATGGCTCTAGACTTTTCATAGAAGTGGCATGGGAAAGTGTAGGTTCTGTTGATCCAAGAGCCAAACTTCAGAAAAGGCAAATGTAACAGACTTTTCCTACTAGTTACTACTGATACTTTGTATTAGTTATGCATTGCCTACAGCATATTTGCATCTCTAATCCAAAAGATCACGAGAATTTATTCATATTACAAAAATGGTTATTCAAATCTTGAACAAAAAAGCCGAATCCCTTATTTACAAATATCTGTGCCTCAACTTTGTACATAACCAACACTATTTCAGAAGTAGTACAGAAGCTTTCAGTGAAAAATGTGCTTCGCTAAGTGTAATGATTTGATGATATGAAAGTTTGACATGCTGACACCTAAAAATAATAGCAGTGGTTTATTTTTAACATAGGGCCTCAGGATATTCAGTACAATCAAGCTAACACATCTCATTACATTTCACTTCCTAAGCACATAAATTGCTGATAGGAAAAGATAAATGATAGCTTGACCAGATAATCAGGATTTATTTGGTCTAGTAAACATACAGACAGAACTGCTGCCTCTACTCTTGGATATGTCCAAAGTTTTCTAAGCACTTGTTTTACCATTGCATTACAGCCCACTGTATAAAGATATTCCCCTGGGGGTTTGGAGCATTAGTACTTTCAGGAGAGACTGCTTATGTGTGCTGTATGAGAAGCCATTGAATAAATATACAACCACAGAGAGACTGTCATCAGTGAGTTACTGAGCCCTTCTCTTTTTTTTTTCTGTATGTTCTTTCATAAGACTTCCAGTCTTTTCAGCACAGTAGCCTAAGGGAAGGGTAAAAAGGATGGACACTTCAATGTTGCCTAGGGCCTCAGCTGCTTACCTGGCAGGGGGAGCTGGCACTGCGCCTGGAGGGCAGCCAGGAGATGCTGCTTGACAAAGGAACCTGCTGTTCAGTCCCCATCAGCGGCCACAGGATGCTGATGGGACATAGGCATCTTAGACTGAACTTAGGAGGGCACTGAGCCAGCTTATGAAGGTCCCTCATGTCCTTCTTCCCATTGATTCTTTGTAACTTAATTACTTTTATGGGCCATTTTCTAGGTATTATTTTGTCTAAATAGGCAGTCCATAAACTTTATTGATTATTGACTGTTCACTATCCTCAAAGAAACCTTTAGTTCAATTGAATATAGCCCCCAGGAAGCCCCTCACACCCTAGATCAGTGCTGGTAGGCAGCCTGGTGTGTGGAGTGAGGTTGTATTTTGCTAGACTGTCTACCTTTCAACCCAGAAAAGATAATCCATTAAGGTCCTGGGGCTATACCAAGTGTTACAGAGAATCCTGATTAATGAGTAGCTTACTAAAAAAACAGAGTCTTCCTGAAGAGCTGTCAAGCCCTGAAGAATTGTGCCAGCACTCCTTCGCTGTGCCCTCCACACCTCAGTGAGTCTAAATTGTTCAATTACTCTTGTAGCTTTTTGGAGGCATGGGAGGTTTTCTCATCTTTCACAGTGGATCTGTCAAGATGTTTGGCTGTCAAAAAAAAAAAAAAAAAAAGGCTTTTCCTACCACAGAGTATTTATTTTCACAGATAAAGATATATAATAAATGGCCTTCCTTTCCATTTTGCATCATAGCTGCTGGCTCTGTGTTGAGCACAGCCTTTGATAAGGAGTCCACATCCAGACTGTGGTACAGATGTCCATATAACCTACCTAGGACAAGACTACAATGAAGGAATAGGTCATTTTTCTTTCTCACTGTTTCTCCAGTCTGGCAGAAGGTGGAGGGACAGCCATTTTGCCCTTACCACAGGTTACAACAATGTCAAGTCTGCTTTTGTCTGTATCAGCTGACAGAACTTCTTTGGGGTGACTATACTGGTGAGAAACAAGTGAGCTCTATTAAAATCCACTGCTTCTAGCATACAACTTTGATAAGGTATAAAGTTTTCCTAAGGCCAAGGAAAATCCTAGTGTCCTTTACAATATTTTTAGAACTCATTGTAGAAGTCATTGCACAGGCTAGAGACAAGTTAGAGCTTTATGGGAATACTTTATATCAGCAGCAATAGCCTTTATGACCATACAAGTCCTGTGTCAAAAATCTTCCCATAGCCAAGATCTAAAACATAAAGCCATTCCTCAGATAAAGGAGAAGAACTGTTATGGGATAATGCTCGTCCGGAGATTCACAGTAATGCAACATTGCCCTGCCCTGCAGTGTAGCATGGAAGCAGGAAGGTTAACAAGAGATGCTGCTTTGTCCTTCATCTCTCTCAGAATAGGAGGTGTTGCCTCCCAACACAGTGAAATTAAGTGTATATACTGTGAAGTGTATATACTCTAAACTACACAGATTGCATAGTGACTAATGAGTTTGGGTGTTGACTACTAGCTGAAAAGACAATTAAAGGTGGGGTAGTACAACAAGCCCAGATTACTATAACATTAATTTTAAAAATAAATAAATTCATTGGATTTTGATCTTTATTTCAACTGCTGTTACACTTGTTTAGCCTCTCAACAGGGGTGCTGGCCTGGGACTTCCTTCTGAAATTAATGTCTGATGGCCATAGGTTTCAGAAGATGAAAACTTTCTCTTCCTCTGTGACTGAGCACTCAATTTAACTCTCAGTTACATGTATACAATTAAATTAGCATGAGGATAATAAAGAAAAAAGCATCAACAATGCCTCTACAACCTTCAGTCTTTTTGTTTTTAATATACTGTACTGAAATTACTTCAATGTAGGAGAAACAAAAGACCCATGTAAATATTAACTACCTATTTTGAGCTAGGCAGTAGCCTGAAACTCGGTATATCTACAGCAGACAATGCATTTTTCCACAGATTTTTAAGAACTTCTAAGCTATATGAATGTTTTTATGTACAACTATCCCATGAAAGCAGCTCAAACCAGTTTCTATAAGACGATCTTCATAACCACTCAAAGGAATAGATTAATGTTTCAAAAGTCTTCTTGCATTTTCATCATATTTTGTAATAAAGAAAAATCTGAGATCAGGACAAGATTGAGTCTCTACATACAAACAGACCATGGTACTTTGAAAAATGGGTTCAGTGGCACGGAGCCTTGCTGCTGAAATTGGCTGTTTTCTCTGTCTAGTATCTCTGTCACTGGTGGGCCTAGCCATTTCATGCAGAGGTGAGACAGACCACTCAAATATCTAACACAACACTACAAAAGTGAAAATATACAGGCAATATACTCATGATACTACACTTGAAGAAACAATTGCGATCACGTTATATTTGGCAGGCATCAAGATCAACACATACTTCTGTGATAACAGTGGTAAAATATCCCCCTTATCCTGATACAAAACATACGCTTTCCATTTCATGCTACAACTTTCTGAACAAAATAATGGTCTCAGGAAGCCTCTGGGTTTAATCTTAGCTGACTTTTAGTTGTTTGCTTCTCCTCTCCTGTTGTCTTTTTTTGGTTAGGCAACCAAATTTGAAACCAAAACAGATAGTTTATTTGAATCCCATATTGGCTCTGAACACACACACACACACACACACACACACACACACAGAGGAAAAAACCTCGTCAGTACTTTCTCCTGTGGAATGGAAGAATCCTAGAAATGGTGTTTTATAATAGGAAACTAAATTATTTTTAAGCTACCACACACAATTAAATTACAAAGTTCAACAAGGTTAAAAGAACGGCAAAACAGAGAAGCCATGTGTGCTTTTCACTGTCTGCATTTTCCATCACACCTTAATACTTACGCAGCCCTGTGAGCACAGTTAATATAACCTCTCCTCAGAAGCTATACTCCATGGCTACAAACTGCAATTGCTCTATAATAAAATGCTAGATTCATCACTTGATATTAGAAAGCAATAGTTGCGTCAGCACATTTGAGGTTCCTTCCCTGTCATAAAGCTACCTTTCTTGAAAAGATTACCCTGACAAACAACAGACTTGTCTTTTTAAAGAAGCAATATAATTAGCTTCCTCCCACCCCACTGCTACTCTTTCTCTTATCTCTGGGTTGATCTGAGAAACAAGAGCATTGGAAATGTTTGCTCCAAGTTAGCACAATGGAAGCAGAGGCAAAACTGCTGCCTTGATTTAGTGGGTCAGGAGGGTCCCTGCAAATGCAGAAACCCCAGGCACATAGCCCTGTTGCTAGGGAACTGTATCGATTCTTTCCAGCATCTCCACAGACACCCGCTTTGCTCCACTGTGATTGAACACCATCCTTTACAGAAGTGGAAGAGTTAGATGCTTTGGCTTGGCTTTAATATTTATGAAGTAAACGTTTTAACCATTGCAGCTTTAAATGTCTAATGTTGTTTTCTTTTTCCAGAGCAGTACCTTACCTTTGGGAATATCTCGATGACTCTAGTACGGCAAATTACTTCACGCTGGAGACAGATAGCTTATTTTCTCTGAGCTAAATGCAACAGTACAAGGTTTAACATACACACAAAAATAATTAAAGTATATTTTTCCTCATTCACTTAAATTCTCTTATATTTCAAGACAATTTACTATTGTAAACTTGTGCTACAAGTTTAACTGAAAATCATCAAAATCAGATTGAAAGGTAAACTGGCATATTTTGAATATTTTTATATAGGTTAAAAAAATAAGGTGTAAAAAATTGGTGTGTATATACAGAGAATGCTATTATGCAGAAAGTGTTAGCATAGCCCAGCAGGGTAATACGGGAAATGCCCACTACCCATACCTAGCAGGAAAAGGATTGCAGGTTATATATCCAGCTAACTTATTTGGAAATTTGTCTCTGTGCATAAAACAGGAAGTTTTTAATGTGAAGCTTTTTAAGAAGGTTTCACAATAGGTCTCCTCAGCCAGTGCTGCAGCCCCCACTGTTCTGGTCAGCACCTGCACTCGCTGTCTGAAGCTTTGTTCCTACATGTCTGGCCCATATGCTGCCTGGAGGCACTATCCTCAGGATGTCAGTCCTCTCTGGGGGAAGGGTGGGCCTTGCAGATAGCTCAGCTGTTGTAGGCAGTGTGCAGACATACTGTATCAAACAATATAATTGAAGGAGATAGAGCACCTGAGTCCTGTCCCAATAAATTCCCAGAGAATATCTATTTATAGAAAGGCGACGCTATGAAGCCTCACAGATTAGAAGGGTTATCAGATTATATGAAATAAAAATGAGACAATATGAAGCCTTTCCATACTATCTCTCATACAAGGGCAAGCAGAAGCTGAAGAGCTGATAATTTTCCAGTTTAAATATGGAAAACTCTCCATTTGAATTTCAAAAGTTGCCATTAGAAGTGGATAAAAACAACATACTTAAATAAACTCCTGTTGATTTTACTTCTATATAAAAGTCAATAATTTAAAATGTATGTGAGGTCATTAAGCTCTTGGAATCATTCTAATACATACTCAACACTGGCAGAAAATGTCTAGCCATAGCTTAAAAATTTAAATAATCACTTTAATCAGACACCAGATGCCTGATGCCAACCTGCATGACAGATCCCACAGTGACCCATGGGAAATAAATGTAGTATAAGGAGAAGGTACCTCTGTGAGCAGGAACAAATTTATTAGGAGAGCTATGGGGACAGTAGCTCCTTATTAGCATCATCCTGTGTAGCACGTACTCTAGTCACATGACACAAAATGCTGCTTTGTGCTATTTTGCTGTCCTTCTAATTGACAGGAAGGCCACATCTGGCCCTGCATCCAGTCCCACCGATTAGAAAGCCCACACTGACAACATTCCCTGCTGAAGTCCCTGGACAGAAATGCAGAATGTCAGGCTTGACAGCATCTCACACTACTTCACACTCTACTCTCTCACTACTCACACTCACATCACACACTACTACATCTCACACTACTACTTCAGCGCATGCAAAACTCTTTTTGGTATTGACACAATGTGGGTGTGCACATTTGGGTCTGGCTTATAAGCAAATCTCTCTATCTTTAACATAAATCATACTGTATATTCTATAGATAACTAAATTTCTCTGAAATACAGAATTAATAAACACAAGAGTAAATTATTTAACAATTAGAATAAGAATATTCAAACTTGTGCTTTGTAAAACATGCAAGCAAGTTCTAGAGGATCTGCCTTCACTCTTTCTACAGCCATTCTCCTTCATTTAAAACAAATTCTCATTCTTCACCATTTCAAAGCTAATCTTCTCACATTCACTCTAATACTCAGTGTTACTATGTTAGAGACCATGAATTAGGACAATGGCTGTTAACACAGTCCTGAAGTTCTTTTTTCTTATGCCCTTATAAATAACAATATTATATCATTTTCTATAGCATACAACATAACAGTCTTCAGAGAAACTCTTCTAACTAAAATGCCGCAAGCACTCAAACTAGCATTCTTGCCTAATACAGCTCTGACATGATAATAGCATAATACCTCAGGCCATTAAGTCTATTGAAAGTAAATTATTACCATCAGACAGGATAAAATGTAGTCAGATGCATTCAGAACCTTACATTCTGTCTTGATAACACTACTAAAATAGCAATTGCCACTGTTTAGCCTTGCATAATATTTGTTATCCGTATCTTCTTGAAATAGGTTGGACAAACATCCTGCCTGAGTCTCTGTTCACAAATCATTTAGGGATAAGGGCAGCAGTGCAACTTCTGGGTCTTGGTCTTAAGTTCACTGAACTCAGTCGGGAGGCTGCTACTAGCTGCAATGTCTTCAGCTCTCTATGTGCTATCTCATGTAATTAATAACAGATGTATGAAAAATTGTACTTCCCCTAAAAGCTGCTGATTTATGCATAAATGTTATATACATAGGCATGTATTATACACACACACATTTGTTTTATTTAGTATCCCATGAATAACATGAATTCCCTCTGACAGAAAAACTGTTTACCCACTGTTTGGGCTTTTTAAAATTTCTCTAGTGACCTATTTAAACAAATGTAAAAAAAGTTGTTAGAAGTATCTGAGAACCATGTAAAAGGTTGTAAGACTTCCAGTGGGACATATGTCTCTTTCATCACTCAGAATTTCTTTTTTAACTTAAGGTGGGTATGACTGAGCAACGACATTGCATTTTCTACAAGTGGCTGTAAGCTTCCTAGCATTTTTAGAATATCTGTTTTCTGAGCAGAACATGCAAGTTATCCAACAGATATCTCAATAGTCTCTAGAAATTTAAAAGCCACACAAAAAATAACTTCAGAATTTACTATATTTTCACCTAAGACTTTGGGCCAAGGAACAGCAGACTTGCATCTGATGTGTCAATCTAGGCACCACTGCAGGTAGGATAGAGAAGTAACGCCAAATAAGATCACTTTCAGTAGCTGTGAACTCTGTTCCCAGACACAATCAATTAAGCAAATGGTAACAGTATAGAGCCTATGGACATTTACTCACCAGTAGATTTGAAAAGACTCACAACTTCATGTGGAGTTCGATAAATCCATCTTTGCAAACAAGTCTAAGTCGCATTAGCTCTGGCTGTTACAGAAACTTCGTCACAGATACCTGCCACTCTGCCAGGGTCATGCACTGTTGATGTGCATGTAATAAAACAAAGGCAATTTCCCACCCCCAGTACCATGTCAGATGTTGCACCTGTTCCTGTAAGTAGATTCTTTCTTGATCAAAGCAATTAACTAAGCTGTTCTCCACATCTCTGTCTACTACATTTCCTTTTACTCAAAGCTGCATAGTTTCACTGGGGATGTTAGTGTTAAATGCACTGTGGAGTGATGATGCTCACTGCTCAGCTTTCAGCTCTGAAGCCTCTCAGGGTGGAAGTGTGAAGGTATCTGGCTGCCTGTCAAAAAAGCCAAGCCTGCATGAATTGCAACTGCTTGGAACCTTATGGCAAATAAGAACAAAAGGTTCTATGGAGGGTTTACAGGCTCTGGGCAAACATGTTCACTCATAGTCATTACACCTGACAGCTGGTAGCCCTCAAGTGATCCCTGTTGTTTTTAACAAAACTTCAAGTTATTTCCTGTCAATGAGTTTAGCTATGTTAAATCTTTCTCAGGAAGATGGGATTTCTTTTTCATGAAGATTTTGTTCTGTATGCATTTAGTGGGAGAAGGTGGTGACAGAAATAAATCCTCTCGCATGGTTTGCCTTGACCAGGTAACTAACTTCTTTTGTTCTGTTTTCCCTCCAAATACTATAGTGTACTATCCAGAGAGAGGATCAGAAGTAATACAGCCTCTGCAGCTTCCTCCAGCTGTGACACTAGGTAGAAGTTCAGGTGAAGCTGTCTGTGGGTAGAGGGAATAGGAGACTCATGCCCTAGTCTTTGCTTGGGGCTCTCAGGAGTTGGTGCTGACAGCAAGCATATTCACCAGTGAAAACATGATGTTGGCCGTTCTTTAAATCTCTACTAATCTTTTATCCTATTTTACTCATTTGCAGAGACTTTTGATTTTTAAAATTTGGAGTTACCATCCCTTAAGTGTCATTAACATAATTAGTGATTTTCTCACTTGCTCACTGGATAGGTTTGACATATTCTTACTAGTTCCTTTGTTTATAGAATGAGTTGAGTGTTACACACCACAAATACATTTGAGGAGTGAGGAATTTAGTATACAATAGAAAAGAGGCAACTATTTAAAGGTATTCCTTTATTCAACTCATGACTAAGTGCACAAGGAACATAATAGTATTGGGATCTTAAAGATTGAAGATGAGCACCTTCTAAGAATGCCTTATGTGTCCAAACAATCACTGGTAAAAGCTTTTGCAAGCCATTTAAGATGATATTGACCCCCATTTTCTGACAAACTGGAAGCATGACATACAACTTAATAAGAGAAAGTGGAAAAACTAATTGACACAGAAAGGTCAAAGCGATGTAAATGTGATGTTTTCATGATGGAAAATAACTTCACAGCTGAAAAAGAAATGAGGCGGGTTATTGCAGATATTAATATTTTTAAAAGCCTGCTGTTAACATTAACATCTGATTTGCCTAATTCAGAGTTCATTACTGTGAAAAATTTCATCTAAATCATTTTCTTATTAATGCTCACCCAGTACCAAATAACTCCCCAGCACTTGCCTCAGACATCTCTATGAATATTGAGCAAATTTATTATACTTGGTCCTGTTGTAATGAAACTTCAGTGGATTCATAATGATCAGATACTTAGAATAAGCAGTGAGCATTGAGAAGACTCTTCTTTCTGCTTGTGTGAGCACAGTAAAATACCAGAGATACACTAGAGACCTCCTCAAAACTGGACAGATAGTAAAGCTGAGGGGAAAAGATCTACTTTTTCTATTTGTAGAGAAGCACAATTTTGAACATGTGCAAAAATGCTAATTTGAATTCATCTCACTGCTCCAGAAGATTGTACCAGGACTGATCAGATGTACCAACTATTCAGCCACCATTTAGCTGGGGAGAAGGTAGTCTGTTACTATTTAACACGCTGGACAGCATCTTTCACCAGGGGGCTACAAAACTTTAAGAACTCGTTCCCTCACTTGGCTTTTTCATTTAAAAACATTTGCCAATGGAGAAATAAAAAAAAGTTCAAGGGTTTTAATAATTCAGGCTCTAAGAAATAAAGCAGACAGTGCCTTACCAAGGGAAGACGTGTGTTATGACAAAATGTGTAATAACTAGATACTGACAGCGGTCTCTAGAAGATGTTGTTCTTGACAGAACTTCATGGGAAAAGATCACTAGAGATTGATTCAACCATTATGATCAGAGTGTCTGCATTGTAATAAACACATGAGAAAATATGCATTCCTAACTTTGTAAGAAAGTTGTATAACAGCACCTTTCTCTGAACACACATCATAGTTATTAGAAGCTCTATAATTAGAAAGCTGTATATTACCTAAACTGAAAAGAAAGACAGATGGGAATATACATTTCTTACTCTGCCATTTTTTAACTTTGGTGTTCAACTGAACACATTGCATTCTAAGTATAATTTTTTAAAAATTTAATTTATTCAATATTTCATAACAGCAAATCTCAATGACACAGTAGCTGAAACTGCTTCTATAATGGGACACAGGGTATGTCACAGGTGAGAATCCATGTACTAAGGACTCACCCTGGGTCATTTAAAATGCCAGTCACAGCGAATACTGATGTAGAGTAGATTGTAGCCATGGAAACCAGTCAGAGCTTACCTTCATAATATTTTTTTAAACAAAACTAGATTCCAAAGGGTGATTTTTCTCTTACTTTGGGGGCACAGTGTGTTATAGTATCTAGCAAATTATCCATTTGAGGTTTTTAAAAGCAATTCAATCTTAAAATGTCTTGCAGATGTTGCACAGCACTGATTTCTGAACACTAAAGACCAGGTGTGTTCTTAAAGCATGCCTGAACTTCCCTGGAGAATGCAGCAAATGTGAGGAGCAGAATCAGAGCACACCATGGGCTGCACCAAGAGGAGGCAGGTACATTGCTGCCAGCTTCCCTCATTTCCAGCTACTCCTGCAGAGACCAAACCATTGGGTAGGATATACAAAGCAACAGGGATGACAGGCAGCCAAGCAGTTCAGAAATGTGTGCAGAGCAGGGGATAAAGAGTGGAATCCTGGATCTTTGTACAGGCAAGACACAGGGTAGGATTTAATGTTTGGAGGCTGGAAATAAGGCAGACAGAAGCTTTTGGTAAATAGGGGAGTTGCTGTGAAACCTGCAGTGTGGAAAGTGAAGTTTTCTGGGAGGATATAATTTAGAAGATGCCTTTCACAGGAAGCAAAAATACCTTAAACAGCTTTTTGATAGAACATTAAAATCAGCTACTGAAAGGCAAAAATAAGATCTCCCCAGGTAGAGGACAGCTGGCTGGTTGGCAGGAGTTCCTGGTGAGGTGGATTGTCCAACTTGAGTTCTCTGATGACAAAGACTTGGCAGTTCCCTTGGCTGCAAAAAGTGAGGAGGGAAATATGATCTAGCAAATGTTAGTTGTGCAGGTTAAATATACGTCCTATAGCTTTGGTAAGCATAGAAATGGAGAGAAGGCAGGAGAAAAACCTCCTTTTTCTTTAGCAGGGAGCCTGTTCCTGCCTCTATCCTGAGCCATGAGGCAGCACGCCTCCACTTTGGCTGGTCCAGCAAGAAGCTTTGAGACAGCTCTGCAGATAGCAGAAAAAGCAAGGGAAAGAGTATCAAATGTACAGAAGGACAAAATCAAATGAAGAACAAAAGCAGAGCATAAAGACATTTTGTGCTGCTTTGAAAGGACAAAACACTTATTAGTGGATTATAAAGTACACTTTGCAGCTATATAACCTAATGAATGTTTCCCTATCGGCTGTTCCTGTAACTCCTACTGAGTTACTGTATTTTTCAAAGTTAAGATGGCAGATGAGGAGTTTGGAAAGGTTCTTATCTCTCAGTCACTGGGCACTACACAGATCTGGGTTTATGGCATCAGAAAACCTGCAAACATCCCCACAGTACAGCCATAAACTCATGTGGCATACTGCTTTGTTCATAGCTTTATTTAGAGAAGTGTTAGAGCTGGAGGTACTACAAAGGCTTGAGAAAATCAAACATCTGTCTAACCCCCTTACTAAACTGAAATCAAGAGTACCTTGAAAAACATGGGGGTCACATAGGAGAAACACCCCAATTAACAGTAAAATGAATACAAGATAGTAGTATTTGTAAGAACAAAATCAGTTTGCATAATGCATGCAAAAATACCATTGACTATTTTGGATCCTCAGGCCTCGCTAGAGAAATCTGTGGAAAAGCAGTGGTGTCTTTTCTACTGTATACATTGAGTAGATGAAGATTTGAGGCTGCATTACCATTGTGCTATCTGATGGAATGTGGTGAACCCAGTATCTTCTATCCCACAAAGTAAAAAATCCAATTACTTGGGCTTTTAGGGTGTGGAATGCAGTGTGGATAATTAAAACCAAAACAAATATAATATTTTGAACTTTAACTACTAATCTGTGAAGGTAGATCAGTAGTTAAAGATTATTTTAAAACTATAGTGTTTTCTTGCAGTATGGACTTTATATATGCAATACTACAATTTGCTGTGGCCAGTGTGGGCTCATACACAAGTGAAAAACACTTTGGAGTTATCTAAAGAGTATATATACAACTCATATTTATAATGTGAACACATTTAACTATTGCATGGAAAGAAGACAAAAAATTGTGAAACTTCAGTAGGTACGTGAATAATGAACACTGAATTTAATCACTGGACAGGAAAACCTCCTCAAGGACTTGACATGCTGTTTTGCAATTCAATATTGAGGACACATTTATCAAGAAGAGCTGAAAACAGAGTTTGGCAATGACAGCAGGAAGAAAATATACATAAGTAAGTTTGATTTATTTCACTCCTTAAGATTTTTGTACATTCAAGTTTGCCATGTTCACTTCAATAAAATTTCCCAGTCCCATTAATTGTGCTTTGTTAAGAGTATATGACCTCTGCAGTAGGCATTTAGCCTTATTGGACTTCTATGGGTAAGTTTACAAAAAGCGATATCTAAGGGCCTGATTTCACGCATCATGCCAGAAAAAAACCCTTATAATGCTAGATACCTGCCATGCTGGTTAGGAAATAACACCACCAGATAAAAATGTCACTGCCTTGTAGTGTACAGGGCATTTACAGTATTAATTTCAGTTCACTCCCAAATTTAGCAGGGAGACATGCAACATCTTGCAAAGTTTGAGTTAATCTGTAGTTGAAACTGGATCAAGTTCCAAATTTCATAGTACTGTAAACAGTAGTTAACTGCAAAGAGATGATAGATAACTATGTAGGCTTCCTCATAAATGAAATATAAAGCTTACTTACTAGAAGATTATTTCCTAGCAAATTAAGAACCAGTTTTTTCCTGTCTGGTTGGCAGCTGTACAACACTTACATGACAAGATAGCTGTCTGATCTCAAATTAAATCAGCAGATTTGTGACATTATAACAGTTCTCTCAAAACTTCTAGTGCAGGAAAAGCAATAGTAATGAATTTCATGAGATTTTCCATCTAGAGCATGAAAACGAAAATATGATACCTGAGATATCCTTGCAGAGACAGTGGAAAAGCAGAAGCTTGAATGGCATTCATATTCCTCAAAGAAATAAAGTACCATTGAATTGCTGTGAAAATGTGGCTCTTGATAACCAAAAGCACAGATGACTAACTTATGGTTCCAAGAACATGTCCTCTGCTGTTAAGTACCAATCACAAAGTGCAGCAGAGACATTAATATTTAAGACTATCACCACCAGGAAACAGAAAGCCACTTGAATACCCTTGCTTACAATTTATTGGCACATTACAAAATTATAAATGAGCTATTTTCTGAAGTTTCATTTCATGGAGTTGTTTTGATTGTCTTCTGAAGTGCATTAAATAATGCACTCTTAAGAAACTTTCTGATGCTGAGAAAAAAAACAGATCTGCACTTATGAAAGAGCTTTTTTGTTCCACTCTGGGCCAATATGCTGGAATCAAATTAGTGAGGCCTTTGAATTAAGCTCAGTAAGAAACATCTCAATGTGTCACTGTGGTCATTCTTCCCATGTGCCTGATTTTACCTGTCCCAATGAATAAAGATTCTTTCCATTGTTCACTGAAAGCGTCTTAAGGAGGGGTCTGAACTTCAGGCCTTTCCCGTGATCTTGCTTACTCAACATCAGCTTCTTCCTGTTGCATGCATGATGCAATTGAAATAAAGCTGCAGGATAACTGCAAAATTACACAGTTTTGATTTTTTGCTATCCTCCAGAGGTGGCCATTGAGGAAAGAGACCATTCACAGCAAATTTTCCAGTTTCTAAGGACAGTGATGTTTATCATGTGGAGTATTTCTGTTGGCCAGCTTGGGTCAGCTGTCCTGGCTTTCGTGCCTCCTGGCTTTAGCATTTGGCTATCAAAACTGCTAAGGACCTGGATTGCCATGGAGAACCACATACCATGGCTGGCCCCAAAACAGAACAAAGCATCTTAACAACTTTGTTCTCATTGAATCAGGTGCTGCAGTCTTCTCAAAAATGCAGCTTTCCTGAATAGAAAATTGATGATATTATTCTATGCCAGGAAAATCAGGACACTGGCAAATACTAATCATATTTATTGAGAAAGAAGGAGAACAATTATTCACAAACTGTGTAATTTAAATGTTATTGTATTATTGATTTACAGTGACTCTCAGAACAAGGTGAAGATTTATAATGAAGGTATCAACCATTCTCTCCCTTTCCCTTCTTTCCATTCAAGGAGCTAAGATAAAGAAACCTACTGGGGAAGTCAAAACTTACTATGGAGTAAGAAAGATCTAAAGAGCCTGTGGCTAGGTGGAAGTACTATAACAAACACTTAAAAGGTCACTATTCAGTAATGTTATGCTGAACTTCAAAAGGAATGATCTGTATTCATTTCCAATCCCAAAATAAAACATACAGGTCCTTCCTTAATAAGGAAGTGTGAGATTTCTCTTGAAAATGCAATTTAGACTGCATTCTAGATCTATATTTGAGAATTTTAATTGTATTTTAAAGTGCGCAGGCCTTTTATTGTGAAGCAGACTCTAATTTTGTGAGATTATGAAAAACTATTATAGGGTGACAGGTGAAATGGCTGAGTAAGGAAGAAGGCTTATCCAGAAGAAAACTATGCTCCAATGACTAAAATTCACATTGAAGAGGTTAAGACTCTGGACGTATTCAAGGCCTGGTTGGATGGGACTTTGAGCAACCTGATCTAGTGGGAGGTGTCCCATGGCAGGGGAGATGGAACTAGATGATCTTTAAAGTCCCTTCCAACCCAAACCAGTCTATGATTCTATGAAGAAAACTGTCTTCTTTTTATCTGGTTTAGCATAGAAATAGGAGTAACCACATACTAAGTCAAAGGAGAAGCTTATTTTGCTTTTCTAGGAATATGGATGGGAATCTCTCCAGTGATGTTGAAAGTACATTAACAACAAAATCAAAATACCACCCACACATATCACAACTCTAGACTGAATAATATATTGGCTCTAAGCATAGCATTTAAAACCAACTTTTTAACATCTTCTGTCAGATGCAAATAAATAATGTAAAAAAATGCCAATTATTCCTTACAACGGAACTAAGAGACAACTGTACTTATTCATTTAGCTGGGATCAACCTGTGTACATCCTATTTCTTCTCTAAACTCCTGAAATTTCTGCAGACTTCTCAGTCCACTGTATTTTATTCATTCCTTCCACCCCTAGTTCAACCTTCTCTTTTTCACAAGCTGGAGCAGGACAGTTTATTGCATATCAAATCAATCAATAAATCTTGAATTCCCATCATTTCACCAAGCCTTTTTTACAGCTTTTCCTGTTGTCTGTTCTATGGCATTTCGGCAAATGTTCAAATACAGTAAATGTCAAACACCCTATCAGTATGCTCATGATATGTGACATAAATGACCGTTAGTATTAATTAGCCAATACCGTTCACTTTTCTGTTCAAATGAGCTGTGTTACTTCTTCTGGCCAATCTCTTTTTTTCTTGCATGTCAAGCAGTAGATGTAATCCCATCATACTGTGGCTAGTGCATTCTGCACAATGTCATCAGGACACTGCACATAATGGTATGTCTCCATCTTTCTTTGGTAGAGAGGGGCATTTGGTTTTGGGGTTGTTATGTTCTAACTTGTTGGCTTATGAAATAAGCTTCAGATTTTATACAGTTCTGAGTACATACAATCAGAACTTTCAAACTGTCTTAAGCAAGAAGAAAAGATCTCTATAAATATGCAAGTATGTCCACTATGTCATACTAGTCATAGCTGCACCACCACTTACTGCAGAATGATTTATTTGACTCACTTTTATTGTTACAATCCACTTGGAGATAAATAGGCTTTACTCCCAGTTAGAGGATACTGCCCAAATAGCAGACAGACTTTATGCATAATTCGCACATTAAACTTGTTATATGTAGAATTCATGTGCACAAATAAATTGAGGATCAGAAGGAGGATGATAGCTGTACAATTTACATTCTGGAGGCCAACGGCAGAAACAGTCAAATGCAGTCTGTGACAGGAATCTACTCTAGAATAAATAAAAGAATTATCTAGATCTTCACTAAGCATATTATCTCTGAACCTGGAAAAAAATGAACCTTTCTAAACACTTTTTTTCTCACTGACTAAACAGTCAGCAACTGCTGGGAAACTGGAAAACCTGAGCAACCATACATAGAGAAAGTGAGAAGAGAGAGAGAGAGGACTGCCCATCCAAGACTTTACTCCCAGCTCAAGTTAGACTTGGAAAGTCATCCTTTTCCCACCCACTTCAGTCTAGAGACTTCCATGTTAAGAAGTCCAGTTTCAGTGTGCACCTAACCTGCTATCCAGTTCAAGGTTGTCAGCATTGTGAAAGCTGTAGACCACATTGTTCTTTGCTACAAAATCTACTCTGTTGTACTCATTGCAGATATTACTCTTGTGACATCATTGTCCATTTGCCCTGGCTGCAGATGGCATCATCTTCAGGCTGCTACTTATCACATCCAATTCCACTCATAAAATCACTGCATATAGGACTCAGACTTTTCAGATGCAGAAAAAAGAAAAGAAATCTATTTTGCACAATTCTGTTTCTTAGAGTATTCTGTACTTGCTACCATTGTTGATCTACAGGACACAAGTTTAAACTTGTCTTTGTTTCATCTAAATCCTAGGGTCTATGATGCTCTGAAATATTAGGATGACTCACTTATTTCAGAGTATGTCTTTCATAATACTTACATCTATATTTTAATACACAAGTAGTAATAATCTATTCCTCACATAATTGCAAAGAAATTATAATTGTAAACAAATTATGATTAAAGCAATGAAAAAAAATACATCCATGTCCTAATTCATGTACCTAAGACTGGTCATAGATTTTTTTATCTTTTAGTGATTTCCTAGCCAGGTTCTACACTTGAAGTCTGTGCTCCCTGCTTGGATAAGAATTTAGACCCTGGGCAACCATAGAAATTAATATTTTTATTATCCTTGTGGTTTGGTGTAATCCTTGAACACTGTTTCAATAATTATTTTATTGGTGAGCTCTGGCATGTTATGAAATAGTTGCTTTTTTGTATTTCTCAATTCTCCTGATCAACAGTAGATGCAAAATATTTGTCACACGAAAATGACTTCGCCTTTTGGACTATCATCTCCTGCCTTTGGATGTGGTAGAACTTTCTGTTTAGAGCTGCAAAGACCCATTCTGCTGCCTGACATATTTTGGAGATAAAGTATGTATTTGTTCTTGTAACTCTATGCCATAATCCTCTCTGCCACTTACATGAAAAAGAACAGCCCCCTGGGATGGCTTTCTCAACAAATGTGGCAGCAAGCCATACTTCTCAACAACAGTTGCATTTCATTCCACAGAGGTAGGGACAGCAACAGAGAGGCCCCAGAAGCTTTAGGAAGTGAATTGTGCTGGGTGTGTGGGAGAGCAGGGTCCACTGCACTCCTCCACACTGCCAAACATACACGGTCTCCCTTGTATTTCCTTTAAAATTGTGTCTTGCAGTTAATGTTGTCCTGAGCTGCCTAGGGCATGTTGTCAATGCCAGGGCTATTATTTCAGTCTCCATGGACTCAGGCAAGTGACATCCCATTTATTATCCTTGATTCACATTTTCAAACATTTCTTTGAAAAATGAAAAGTGGGAATGTGCCTCTTTTTAATGAAAACAGGGATTACGTCTTTAATCATTAATGATAGGCTTATATGTTTTAGAAGCAATACACTACTACAGTCTAATACTGTTATAAATATTCAGTACCTGGAAATACATGCTCTGCAATTTCTTTTTACTTACCCATTTACAAGAATTTGTCATGAAGTGTCTCTGGAATCTTCCTTCTCATAATAATATAATCTGGACACTTTCCAGGTGTGTCTATAACTGAGTTTGTGTAAAGTCCATTGCAAATGTCCTATTTAGGGTGGCAGAGACAGGAATAATAATAGCAAGGTGTAGTTATGGAAAGACTACAACATCCTAATTGCAGGCAAAGCTTGAAGAATGTTGGCAACTAACTGCCATCACTGAGGGAATGTTACAGTCACAATCTGTTAACTCTTGTAAATCTGTCATCACTATCTACTGGATTGTGTCTAAAGAACTCTACAGCAGCTAACGAGGAGGACATATAAAGAAGCAGCCCACAAAAGACACCAAAACCTATGTCTTCATACTAATCTTTGATCCTGCATACTTGCTACAGAAGAAGGTGGCAGGAGGACAACCTCAGTGCACAGCATGGGAACATGACTTCAGGTGGGTTCTGATTAGGTGCTGTCATTAATATCAGTCATAGTTCCAGGTGTACATTACCCCATTCTGACATTGTTTTTGTTATTTCCTGCATAGATACAATTCACCTGTTCCATTTGCTCCAGCAGTATCTCTTAAACTTCTTATGACTTCTGGCAGCCCCATCTGAAGGTACACAAAATCCCAGATTCTTTGAGAGAAGAAGCAATGGAACACCTGAGGAAGAATCATGACCATCTTATCCCCCAAAACACATAATCACCCTTGTAATTAGAATACCACTCAACAAAAATTTGGTGAGGCTAGGAAATTTCTTCCCTCAATTTCAAGAAGCAACAGATAAATTGCTGCACAACGAGAACATAGAGTTATCCGTGTAGTTGTGAAGTGTGAAACACAGATACAATTATGCCTGTTGTCAGACATGTGCCAGGCAAATGCAGGACACGGGGGAAACTTGCTCATTAAGATAGAGCAATACCACAGGCAGGGAGGCTGCCTTGCACTGGTCAGCATGTAACTATCCACTCAAAAGTTATCACACGCTGAAGAAAACACCCCGAAGTGAAAAGGAGTCCTAAGTGTTGAACACATAGTAAAAGCCAGACTCTTAGAGAATTGAAACCTTAAAAGACAAGACAGAATAGAGGCAGAGTAAAAAAGCAATCCATTATTAATAGCCACCTATAAAAACTGCAAATTGAGATATAGCATGGTTAAATGGCAAAAGAGGAATGAGCAGAATAAAAATAATAAGCAATCACTAGGTAGATGAACATTTACAGTAAGGGTGGGTTAGCAGGTATTTGCACAGGTCTTTGGAGGAAGTTTTTCATATTAATCAAATAGAAATTATTGAAAATGCTCCTTACATTTTAGTACCACAATTTCATGCACTTTCTTGGCCCTTCCTTTTCTTTTCTGTACTTCCGCTCTTTAGCTACATGCTGCAAAGTTTAGGTTCATTAAAATTCTGTTTATCAAATTACATTTTTCTTAATAAATGCCTTCTTTTGAAAATGGTTATGAGTCTTTTCGGTTCCTTGTTTCATTTCAGAGAGCAGAAATTAATTTCTAAGTCTCTCCTGGAGGTTCATTATGACAACAGTACACTTTTACAAACAATTGACCCACTTCACCCTGACAAGCACTACATTTCTGAGCACTGTTTATCCAGAAGGTTAAGAAGTTTTTTATCTTGAGGCAACACATGCTTTACCAGATATTCCACTGGGAAGACAACCATACTGATGAAAACAAATTACTGTATGAGTGAAACTTTACTGAATTGCTTTGGATTTTAGTTTTACCTTGGGATGGATTGATTCTACCACTCTGTGGTAGTGGGTATCTGAATTTGTTTTTCATTATTGTGGTTGCAGTGAGCTGTGCAAGAGATTGCCCACCCTCTGCCCCTTCAGTTGTCAAGAACAGTAAATGTTTTAGAGCAAAGCTTTTATAAAGGCAAAAATGAACAAAATCATGTCTTTGTGGAGGGGAATACATACCACAACTGCAATTATTTTTTAAGCCATCCTATTAGTTTCAGTTCATTTTAATTAGATCTACAATGAAATTTTCACTGTGGTAATGAACTGCAGCAAAGAAAGCTCATAAAACCTGCAGTTATTTCCATTTGCTCAGTACCATTGGACTGTGTTGCAAATGTGAGGAAATTCTTACTGAAGAACACACATATTCACTGCAAGTGTTCCTGTACACAGGTGCTGGAGCATGTTCAGAGAAGGACAATGAAGCCGGTGAAGTGTCTAGAGAACAAGTCTTATGAGGAGCGGCTGAGGGAACTGGGGTTCTTTAGCCTGGAAAAAAGAATGCTCAGGCGAGATCTTCTTGCTCTCTACAACTACCTGAAAGGAGGTTGTAGTGAGGTGAGGGTCGGTCTCTCCTCCCAAGTAACAAGCTATAGGACAAGAGGAAATGTCCTGAAGTTGGGCCAGAAAAGGTTTAGGTTGGATATTAGGAAAAAATTCTTCACTGAAAGTGTTCTAAAGCAGACTGCCCAGGGAAGTGGTGGAGTCACCACCACTTAAGGTATTTAAAGGATGTGTAGATGTGGGGCTTAGGTTCTTCATAGCTTAGTAGTGACTGGGCAGTGCTGGATCAATTATTGGATTTGATGATCTTAAGGGTCTCTTCCAACAAAAACAATTCTTTGATTCTGTGATTCTAAGTCAAGATTCAGGAGAAAATAATTAGGTTAATTTGATTTCTACTTTCAATTTCTCTCTTTTCCTATATACAATAGGGGCTAGTTGCCTCCTTTATAAAAACTCTCGCTTTTCATCATAGAATCATAGAATCATTGAATGTTTCAGGCTGGAAGGGACCTCTAGAGGTCATCTAGTCCAACCTCCCTACACAACAAGGGACATGGTAGATGTCAGGTTGCTCAGAGCCTCATAGAGCCTGACCTTGAATGACTCCAGGGGTGGGGCCTTCACCACCTCTCTGGGCAACATGTCCCAGTGCTCTATGACCCTCATGTTAAAGAACTTGTTTCTAATATCCAACCTAAATCTATCTTTTCCTAGCTTCAAACCATTACTCCTTGTCTTATCCCTACAAACCCTTGTGAACAGACCTTCCGCTGCCTTCCTGTAGGCCCCCTTCAGGTACGGGAAGGTCAGCATAAGGTCCCCCCAGAGCCTTTTCTTCTCCAGGATGAACAGCCCCAACTCCCTCAGCCTGTCTTCATATGAGAGATGCTCTCATGTTTTATTGCTCATTAATTTGTCATAATAAGATCCTTCTCCAACTATACTTTATCAGTGCTATTTTTGTTCTAGCAATTTAACAATGGTTTGAGTTTCATTGTAGCATTTTTTTTTAATCATTGATAAGTAATTTTCGTTTTGATGCCACTGTGACACTATTTCTGTATAAAAGAATTAAGCAGCAGAACATTTATACTGCACTATTATGAAGGGATGGAATAACTATTATGGAGCATGATTGCTACAAAACACAACCGTTAACAGGCCTCCTTTATAACTTGTAGTAGAAATGGAGACAACAGTGTGTGTTTTTTCCCATCTTTTTCACAGCCCATATCCACAGTCTCCCAATAATACAGCTGAATAAGGGAATTGGACCCTGTTGATGGAAGAGAATTTATATGCAGACACACTGGAATTTTCCAAGCCAGAGAATGGAAAAGTTCTATAGTTGCATAACTCGTGCAAAAGGGGAGCTATGCATTTTTGAGTGCTATTGACTTTTCTTCTTTAAATTTGGTATTGATTACCTCTGTTCATTGAGTACCGAAATAGTGTATTTTTCACTTCCAGGAGAATAATTTTCATTGGTTTGCTGCCCTTTACTCCTAAGCAAAATTCTTATAGATGCCATACTTCAGGAATTTGTAGGCATACATGGCCTTTTAATTATTTATGACTTTAATGTCTATCAGATGAAAATTTATGGCAGGAATTGAGATTAAATTGCTCTGAAAGATGAATCAGGTTCTCCAATTTGTATCCCTCACCAAAGCATGGCATCCCAAGGCAACCTATTGATTGGCACAGATATTGCTTCACTGTATTAAAAATAATTTGAAGATTACATGTCCAAAATTCTACAGTCTTTTGCTTTGTTTCTCAGCAGATAGAAATGTCACCAACTTATTTAAGAAGAAAAAGTAGGGGTTGTTCCTCTGCCAAGCTCTGGTCTTCTAACTCACCAGCCGTCAGTGCTGGCCGACTGCCTTGGTCTTTCCCAAAGGTATACAACTGCTTCTCCACTCTTCAGAATAAACAGCCTCAGACTTGCCCCTGCAGAGACGTAGCCCCACAGTGCCCAAGCACGGAGATGGGCATCAGGAACATCATCAAGCTCTTATGGGATTTTGTTCTCCTATGTAGACATCATTATGTGAATTCATTACAAAAGCCAGAAAACAAATATTAACTGCTGTTCAAGAATTTATAATTGTGGCTAGCTGTGGGGATTAGATGACCTTCTTATTTTGTTGGTTTGCATTACATTGCTGCAGCAAAAATAAATAACCTGTTAAACCCACAATGTGCACAGAAGAGAGGCGCAAAGGCTAGTCTGATAGAAATGGGGATTGTGGAGGGTGGAGAGTGCTTTCTTCTTTTAAAAAAAAAAAACCAAAATAAATATGACCTGCTAGAGTTTTATTGATTTACCTTCAGTCATGCAAATTTGCTGTTTATTTTCCAGGAGTAAAAGCAAATTTAACATTGCCAATGTCTTTACCATGTCAGAAATGTATTTGAAACATGATTACAAAAACCCTGCTTTTAAGTATATTTTCTCCAAAGTCAGTAATAGGTCTTAATGGCTCAGAAAGAATATCATAATACAACATCATCAAACCTAATCTACCGTAAGAAGAACAGTAATATCAAATGGCCTCTCCTATAGAAATCAATTGTAATTAATTACCTAATTTGTTGAAGCATTTGTAATATATATTTAATGGCAGTGCTGTCTGGCATAGCCAGCTTTCTGAAGAAACATGATCTAAGCATAGCCTCAAGCTGATATTGTCAAATAATTCACCAAGCTGCGTAAAAAATCCAGATGAAACAAGCAGCTAATGTTTCCATTTCTAAGGCCTCAAGAAAACCTGTTCCCACCCCAATATTTATCTCTGGCAGTCCCATGTCCTGTACCTTTATATCTGGAACATTCATTAAATAAGTATTGAGCACTGGCTTCATTGTAGGTGGCACCAAGGCAACAATAGCCCATTACTATATATCACACTCCAATTACTAAAGATCTTGCCATATGCCTAATGGGGTGATATAAACAGTCCATTAGGCTTCCTAATGGTGGTGTTAAATAAAGGGTGAATGAATAGTACTAGAACAGTTAGAAGCCCCTGGGCAGCTTTGCATCTTCCCATGCCACTCCTTTTAATGAGACTACTATTGCTTTGGTAGATAGAAGCTGTCATTTGAAGGTTTCCAGTTCTCCTGCCCTTTTGTGTTGAATTGACAAGGCAGGTGTATCTAAGTCTCTACTTTTTTGTCTATTTTCTTCAACACGGTAAAGTTCTTGCCTTTTATTCCCCACTTACATCTCTGTCTCCTTTTGCCAGATGAAACAATGCACGTCTCTTAATCGGGTGAAGAATCTTTGGTGCAGACCCTTTCTGGAGTCTAATGTAGCCCCTGAATCTCTCAGCATCTTTGAGAGACAACATTAGTCATCCAAATGACTCTTGCATCAGTGTTCTGGCAAGGCATTGTAAGAGTTTATTCAATAATGGTATAATATTTTTTCCAATTAGAGGAATGTCCATTATTTTTCTTTAATTGCATTTAGAATAGCAGAGCCTTTCAAACACAGAATAGCCAGAACAAAAAGGTCATTATTGACGCACGGAAACAGGCTCAGAAACTCGCAGAGAGTTTATGAGGAGGTATGTTTATTCGCCGGCGGGTGCACGGG
>JAVSBS010023757.1:7550-128591 GCA_033124195.1 Coracias cyanogaster | reverse complement strand
CGGCCGCGGCCGCTGGAAACCGCCCGGCTTCGGCTGAAAGGGCTCGGGGCGCGCGAGGCGGCTCGCGCCGCGGGCGGGAAGCGCGCGCCAGGCGGCAGACAAAGCAGGGGGCGGCTGAGGAGAGGAGAGGAGAGGAGGCAAACATGGCCCAGAGCCCGCTGGTGAGCCCTCCTCCTAAGGGAATTCCTTACCGTACTGATGCTCCAAGAAGGAGGAAACGGAATAACTTGCAGGGAAAAAGCAAAGCAACCAACAAAAAAAAGAAAAATCCCCAACACATCTCTTTTATATGGCTACACTCCCTCAGGACTCTTTGGCAAAGGGAAGGTTTGGTGATGAAATTTGCTGAGCAGGCCACAAGAGCAGGCATAGCATATTATTCAATTAAAACTTAATTGAATTGTATTTTACAAGTTGACACCAAGAGTAACTAAAGAGATGTGAGGCAAAGCAGAGCTTCAGGTTTTCCCAAAGAGATAGATGAAATGAGAACAAAACATTTTGGTGCTGGCATCTGATGTTTTCCTCAAGAAAGAGAGCTTGAAGCCAAAAATACTCGTGAATCAGCATTTGAAAGGTTAATTAGATTCTCCAGAAGCATTTCGATTACAAGAATGAGACATCCCATTTAATATGTATCCTGACACATCCTATTTGTTTCAGATTTTCTCTGCCACGAGACTTTCCTTTTGTACATAAGCACTATTAATCATAAGGTCCTCTGACAACTTCATGTGTACAACCTGGATCACCTCTGGAGGCAAAGGACTGCTCTAATAAAGATCTTCAGTTAAAGTTGCTTACCTCTTCCATCAGCAACAGGAAACCTGCTCTATTCAAGGCACCACAGTAGCCCAGAAGTGAATTATGTGCCATGTTTCTCACACCAAACCTTAAATCTGAATTCTGCAAGATGAAGCTGTACTTGAAGACCCAAGATACCCTCTGAGAAGCCATGAATTATACACAGAGCTGCCCAACCTAGTTAACTGCACAGGAGTAGTCATGCAGAAACTCTGGTACGTAGTGCACCCTCTGGATTTAATTCTAGTTTCAAATTACATAGAATTAGATGTAGTTAAACAAGCATTTGCGAGATCAGAACTGTTCCATGTTTTGAGAGAACAGTTTTTCTTTCTGAAAATGTAGTTTTACCAAGATCAGAATATTTTGCAAGAATACTAATTACTTAAGGATAAACTGGAGTAAGTGTAAAGGAATAATGCTTCAGCAAGGTAAAAATATTTAGTTAGAATTGTATTACTTCAATTACAGTTAAACTTCTGTGAGAAAATAATAATAGAATGTTTTTAGTAAGTTCCACTTCAAGACAAATAAGCAATTCTGAAAACATTAAAAATCAGTGACAAAAAAAAAAAAGAGGAACAGAAATAATTTTAACAATAAATAGTGCTCCACTTTTTGGCAAAGATACCATGTCATTGAACAGGCTGCACTAAAGTTTGTTTGTTGGTTTGGGTTTTATTTCCCATATCCATAAGATCTCTTTATAATTTTGCTGCTGAACTGAATAAGGGCAGAATTCCACCCAACATCTGCCATTCCTGTGGAATATTGTTTGCGAGAAAAGATAAAGTTATACATAAAAATGTACCAGGCTTTACACAATATCTGTGTTCTTGGTTTATGTCTTTTGTTTTTTGGGGAAGTTGTTGTTGTTGTTGTTTTATCTGTAATTCTGAAAACATGTGATTAACATACAGGATGAGTTTTCCTCAGATTGTTCCAATTAAATCCAAACAAAATTTGCCAATACTGAGCAGACTGACAGGGTGTCTCTGTGCTTCACAGATCTATAGCAGTGAGCTTAAATTCATACTCATAAACTGTAATAGTTCTGTTGTTTTCAACAGAAGTAGGATTAGATCTCTGGTAACAGAATCCAAGGAATCGTTCTTTTTAAAAAAAAAAAACAACACTAATTTTTTTGTGAAGTTTGCCACATTTTTCAAAAGCAGCTGGAAGGTGAGACAAGCTTCATGAAAACCAAATAGAAATTACTAATAAACATTTTTCTTTGCTTCCCTGTAACTAGGAATTTAGTCCACTTATATGTGGTCTTAATGGATGAATGAACAATAGGCTTAGTAAGTACATCAGAAGGAAATATAAGATGCTTAAATAAGAACCTAAAAAGATCTGCTAGAACTATGACACCTGAGGTTTTACTAGCAGGCCATTCGTGATTGATCAAAATACTTCTAAGAAATTGCAGTCTTTGAAATGGCAATAACAGTTTCCATTTATCTTAAGTTTTACCTTTACACAGAATTGGAAAGTTTTGTTTTCTTTCTGAAAATAGGTTATGTCATAATTTTAATCCAATCTAAAACTCCCTCTGTTCCCTTTTTTTACCCCATCGCCTTGTGTTTAATCCTAATCAATGGTACAAGTCCCATCCCTGTGGACATTAAAAGAAAATGTTTCCCGGTTTTCAGGATTTGTAACTTCAATTATTTTTGCAATTATTTGCTAAATTTCATTTCTGATCTTGTTCTATAATCCCACTTATAGTTTCTGATCAATTATTTGATGTAACTTCAAAACAACAAATCTTATTTTTTCACCTCATGAAACATTATGTTTTATGAGTGCTCTAAGGGTTGGCTGTTGGTAGGAATATCTCAGCAAAAACCAGCAAGTGTTCCCATGGGATTTAAATCACTTGGCAATTTTTGCATAACAATTTAAATAGCAAAATTATCAAGGGAATTCTTTGTACTCTTGCAATATTTTGCTAGTTTTCCATTTCCTACCAGCAACGCTTCCCCCTCTAGTTCTGAAAGATAGATCTGATTAAGTTATTGAGAAGAACAATGGATCGCCCCTTAAGGGACCTAGGTAAAGTTGCAGTCATTTTAAAATTTGCAGAGTGCAGAAAGCAGCTGAAGTTCATAAGGGTCATTCAAAGTCTTAATAAGGCCGGGTCTGGCAGAAGGGGGTTGTGCGGGCATGCGTGTGTGTAGCCATTCCATCTAAAGTTGCAACTGGGCTGCTTTTTAGTGTTATATTCTTAGATGGCCATTTTTGCAATCCAAACAGTCAAGAAGAATTTTTTTGTATAATTTTTGCTCCTGTAACACATTTGAGAAATCATATAACCATGCAGTAGGGTAGTGGTTCACTATCAAACCAGTTTGAGAATAGCAAAAACTTATTGCACAATGAAGTGCTTTCGTTCCTTGAATTACTGCCCTTGTTCTAAAAGAGACCTTTAACGTGAATTCTGAATGAGTAGCAGCAGCTGATAAAAACAATGATCAAGAGTCAATGATACGAGGTGCAAGGTAAGATAGAGGCATAGGGCTTTCCTGACCTAATCTATGTTAGAACCTCAGATTCACAAAGAGCTTGACTGCAATTGCCACCTGCAAAAAAGCAATTTGGAAAAGACATTTCCAAGATAAGGTTAATGGAATTTTCCTAAAAGCAACTCCTAAGGGATTCTCTGTTCAAGGAACCACTTTCCACTTTGGATCTCAGTTTATTTCAGTTATCAGTCTTACAAATTTAAGCAGGCTTCTGACAATATAAAGTGTATAAATAATATGCAGCCTTCCTTGAACTCTTACATAAATTAGCCAGCAGTGCGATTCAAGTGAAAGACCTCAAAATAGCATCATCCAAACAGCAGAACTATTTCTTCCTACAAGGAAACTGAAAAGTAAATAGCAATGGATTGTTTACATTGAAGTCAGAACAGAAGCTCTGTTGACTTTCTCATTTCATTCACTGTGAGAACTCTGTCTGTGGAGGAAGGTACCAGCAGAACTATTGACTGTAGAGCTAAGCATAAATACATAAATTAAAACATGGAAACCGACAAGATACACTGAAATTGGTAGAAATTAATAAGGTTGAAGACAATCTAAAGAGACAACAAATGAATGACCTAAGTAACTCAGATGCTCCTGGACAAGAAATGTACTAAATTTAGTTCCTTTCTGTATTTTAATACAGGGCTTACAGAACACTGTTACAGAGGGGGAAAATTAAAATATTTTAAACAAATAGTTTGTCAAAAAGAAATCCCTCCATGGAGAAGTGTGATGAAAATATTTTAATCACTTTAACATAATAATTATATTAAAAGGTTAATTTTTTGTGGACTGAGGGTAAAGGCAGCAGTGCTTTTTGGTTCTGATCCAAATAACAAAAGCCATTGATTCTAGAACGGTCTCCTCATCTCATAGTACTGTCTTGCAGCTCTAACTATCAGGATCAATCTGCAGACCTTAGTTATAACCTTGGTTTTATCTGTAAGTTAAATGGGTTCATTCTGCACAAAAATCAGCATGCATAATTCATCTGCAAGTCAGATACAAACTCAAGAAGCTCCTTTTCAGTCATACCAGAGACAGGCTACTGTACATCCTGTTCCCATCAGTTTGTAATGAAACAGAGTTTTGCCTTTAAGATACTTCTTGGAACTTTTATTACACAGCATGTCTTCTATATGATTGGATCCCGTTGAAATGGTATTATGCAGGGAGATACATGTAAAAATAGCTATAAATGGCTTTTCCCTCTGTATTTCATGTATCTGTAGCCACACATGGACAGAGAGTTATAGAATAGACTGCATTATGGAAAACAGTGCTCCTGTTTCTATTTATTGAAGAAGGACTCTGATCAATTCATTTACCAGTGTAACATACAATCGATGATCCTGAGCTTTCTGCTGTTCCCTCTGTGAGATACAGCTTGCCTTTCCTCTAAGTCATTGAACAAGAAGACCAAAAAAGATTATTCCATCCATAATTGTATCTGTATTGGTATGTTAAATATATGAAGAAATCCCAGTTCAGGCTATATTTTGAATTTAAGGTTGCATGTGCTGTTTTGCAACAAGGGAAAGTGGATTTTTTTCTGGCCTGTCTGCGGTAGTTTTTTTAGAACTTGAAGGAAAGCTCCATATGAACAGAACTGTAATGTTAGCCAACCTGCCAGTCAAGACACTAATCCTCTACACATCTCTACCGTCAGGAGACAGATACCTGGAAGCTGGTATGCAGGAGATAAAGAGAAAAGTTGGATAGGAACCAGAAAACGTTCAAAATAAAAACTAGATGCGTATGTCCAGATATATTTTCCAAAAAAACCCTTAACCTTTAAAATGAATGATACAAAAGAATGGTGACCTCCACAGATTAAACAAACAAAGCTTCAGGCACGTACTCATGGCTTCTATGTAACCCTTGGGTTCCAAGTGCTGTATTCTGTCTTCACTGCATTTCCAGACAATAAAGGCAGAGTATACATGAAAATGGAAATCACTGCATTGGTTAATTTTGAGTCATGTCAGTGACTATGGAAAGGAAATCTAACTATTTAAAGTAGTATGCAATATTTTTTGTATCCAACTCTCACACTTGGATACAATGAAAACACGGTGAATCAGACAAGCTACAAAACCAGTATTACAGTACACAAAACTCACTGGTCATTGAAGTTGTGTTACTTTCTTTTATCCATTGAGAAAAAAATAAATGTAGGGATCACTACAACTATTCTGTCCAGTTCTACTGCTTTCTGACGCATTAGATTCACACAGATAAAATGAAATAATTCGAGTAAATATTTTCTCCTCAGAAGTTACCTTCAAACAGGTATCATTTTCATTAATATAATTTCTGCCAGTAAGTCTTGATCTATAGCATATAGACAGGCCATTCACAAAAATAATTTGACATTCAAAGTTTAGTTGTTTCAACCAAAACCATAAGTTATAAGAAATGTTTGTGCTCAGGAAACCACTGATTACCTTTCAAGATTAGGTTTATCTTAAAACTGTATGTGAATACTTGTAGTTATGAATGAGAATTTTGCTTTTGTGAATCTTCTTGCAATACTTACTTAAAATTGGCTGGTTCACTAAATGTTCCTGCCAGTAAAGTAATTTGCTGGAATACTGTTGGAAAGCAAATACAGAAGGGGTGTGAATACAGTTGAAGAGAATTCATTTGCAAATCAAATGGATGGTGGAGGAGGAGTTGCATTCAATGAGTTCAACAAAGACACTGTCACAATAAATACAAGAACATTTGGCAAGAATAACTTCTGCAAGAATTGCAACCTCTGTTCTGCAAAGGTATCCAGACACATAAAGTTCCTACCTCCATGCAGATTTTTATCTATACCAACAGATGTAGAAATGGCCACAGAGCCAGTAATATCAACATTTGACACCAGAACTGAACTGGTTTCTGAAGAGAAACCATTGCATAAAAAATTAGCCATTGTATATAGACTGAAGTAAAGTAACACAATGTTTTATTTTTCTTTTCTCCTTTATTAAAAAAAATGCACCAGGTACGACCATTATTGTCATGATGATGCAGGAAAGAAACCCCCCAAATCTGTGAATTCTACATTAGCCACAACATGCTATAGGATATTTATATTCCCACTCTCTTATTCAGGAAAGCACAGGAAAACAGACTGTGGTATTAAAAAAACCAGGAAACTACTTTCTCCTAAAAAACCACAAAGAAACTGGGAAACAACTCTGTTTACCTCATACTTTATGACAGTAGGAAAGCCCACTCCTTCCCAGTTATGGTCACTTGCCTCAGGAAAAATTCCTCCTTCTCCACAAAGACCACATCATTGCTGTCTGTCACTAGTCACTCACAGCTGACCCATCCTAACCATATACTGGTGTTATGCTAGAAAAGTGGATTAGATTAACTCATATTTCTGCCAAGGACATGCACAGGTCAGGGATGCCAAACTGTTCATCCTTGCAACATCTTACAGTAATTTGGGCAAGGAGCTTTCTCTTTATCCTGGGCTGTACGACAATGGTATTAAAACCCTGACAGGAGATTTTAGAATTTATCAAAACAACAAGAAATGCATTTCTGTTTTCTGAACTTTTGTAAGTCAAACCTGCAGTGAAATAATATAATCACTTTTCTATAATCTTCTCTATGCCACTCCTGGTTATACTGTAATTGCTTATGAGACCACAACTTTACTTGTGACTTGACCTGAGTCTTCTAGTTAATGATAGACCCTTCAGCGGTAACAGCAATACTATAGTCACAAGTAACTATATATATGAAGTCAAACATGTATGTTTGGGCTTTCCTCAACAATAACTCTAGAGCACATATAGATATGTATTGCTAGAAAGCCATTTTAAACTCCCTAAAGCTTTCATAAGTTCACCCAATTAATGATACTAACTGAAAAGGCCTGTTGAAGTGTTTCTTTACTAACAAGATCTTCAGATGGAAAATGTTTTTACCATAATGTATAAAAAACCCTGTAGATGTTGAACTTTGAATGTACTTCCTAACACTTCACTTCCCACCAAAACCCCATCAGCTTCACCTGTTTACAATCCATGAGAAGCCAAAAATAAAACGATGAAAATATTTCATTAAATATGTAATTGATAGAGTTAAATCGTGGAAAGGAATAACAAAGAGCAAATGACAGCAAAACATACAGCAAGTCAAGCAAAGCACATCTACATCAGTAGAAACCTTTTACTTGCAATAATATCAGATTAAAGTAAAAAAGGTTGTGTCTGCCTTGGAATAACTAGACCTCAAAAAAAGTAATGAACATATCAGTCAGAGAGATAAGCAAAGAGACAGCACTTAAGAGGGAATGAATACAAGTGCATGTGAATTTATACTTATATGTGTAGGCATTCATATATATTCATATACATATGAGTGAGAATTTCTATTAGGTATGCCCAGCTTTTGAGAGAAGAGAGTAAGAGTGCATCCTTTTTTGAGCTACTGAGAACAAAAATACAAATAACAAAACAGAGCAAGATCTCAGTTACAATGTCAATTTATGAAGGCATAGCCTTCTGAAACAACTAGATTGCTATTCTAATTGAAACAGAATTGTGAAGTACTAACAATATGATTTATTGGATAAAATATGATTCATCTACTTAGTTAACAGTATTTAATAAATATTGTTAGATCAGAAGCTGGAAGACTGTTAGATCAGATAAGAAGTTGGAAAAAAAGAAAGGCTAAAATAAGGTTGAAATAGGACACATTTACAGTGTGATTTTTTTGAGAGCACCAGGAAGTGAGTCTCTCTTCAGAAAGCTACTATGGATTACATGTTGCCTTCGGGGCATGGATTTTGGCAATCTATTCTGTATTAGCTTTCCCAACTGAGGCCACTGTTTGGTTCATTACAGACAGAGCAAAAGTATGCTTTTCACTTAGGTGGTATAAATGAACACATTAAGTTCAGATGAGAAAAAAAATAAAGACACCTGACAATATAGATGTATTCAGAGGTATCTTCTGATCATATAAAATATACAAGAGAAAAATACATCTTCCATACAGCTCCCAAAATATCACCA
Organism: Coracias cyanogaster; assembly: GCA_033124195.1. Classification (NCBI taxonomy): domain Eukaryota; kingdom Metazoa; phylum Chordata; class Aves; order Coraciiformes; family Coraciidae; genus Coracias; species Coracias cyanogaster. Next base: position 120,223 of record JAVSBS010023757.1, on the reverse strand, counting down.
AGACAGATCTAGCTTAATTATATGCTAGATGGAATATCATTAACAATATACATTAGCTTCTTAGAAATTTATTTTTATGCAATAGAGCAATTTAGCTTAGTTAGTTACAAAATAGCTTAAATTTGTAATGCCATATAATCAGTCCAGTTCCTTGTGATTTATTATCTAATATTAATTAACTAGTTAACAAATAACTCTAGGAGCAGTGGAAGTCACAACACCAGGATTCTTAAACCTTTGTGTCTAAATAGCCAACAAGTGCCCTATTCCCTGTTCTGCACAGCTCCCCCCCGCACCTTCACCCCTTGGTGGTGCCCCTACTGCCCTTCCATGTTGCACATCCCCAGAAAGCTGCAGTGACCATTCTGAGCTCACGTGCAGGCCAATTCCCTGGCTGGTACATGTGACTTCTCACATGGAGATAGATGTAGCTCATAAAACTGTGAGGAAGAAGAGCTCATTTCCTAACCCCATTCTGTATCTAGTGGTGGTGATATATCTACATCTTGTCAAGTGGCAGGGAATACACAGGACCATCACAGCTCACTCTATGGCTAATGCTCCCTAGCCCAGCATGATGCTGCAGGTATTTGTTGAGACAAACCCGGCTGGTTAATCCACACTTCCCATGAGGAAGAACAACTAGTATACAGGTATGACATCATCTATAAAAGATTAGTTGTTTTTTAAATACAGTCTCTGCCTGAGAAAGTATAAAAGATGGAGAAAACACTTCACATGGTAACAGTTGTGTGTGGTTGTTTCCAGAGAGCAAACCTTGAGATTTTGTGGTCCTTATTTCTGCTGAATGATATACCAGACTTATCAGAGCTGCAGCAAATTGTGCAACGTGAACAAAACAGATAGGATACTTGCTGCTCAACAGTAGGAAATGACTGAAAGAGGGATTGATATGGAATTTTGTTTTCCTAAAACCAAACAGCAAAGAAAAGCAAGTCAAAATATAAATACTTAACTGAAAAGTGCACCTACTGAAAATGGACAAGCAGATAAATATGCAAATTATTTTTAGTATTAAATTCTGATATGAGTAGCTATCCCAAAGTGTGCTAACAAGGCCTGTTGAAAAATGTATTTGGTACTTGGGGAAAGTAAAATCTGAAAGAAAATGAGGTATGTTGGTTGGACGCTGGAAATGAATAAAGAAGCAATGCAATTAGAGTGATGATGGCTCTCAACTTGCTAACCATAGGATCTTCATATTCTACCACCACAAGTTACCTTGGTCTTAACTTTCTCTCCTGCCAATTATCAATTTTAATCAGTGTCCTTTCATTCCTCTTCTTGGATGACCAGGTCATTTTATGGGGAGATTAAAAAATTATGTAGGCTGCAATCCATCAAGTGCCTGCACATACAGAGTTTTTGAAGTGAAATAACTCATGCAACATGTTATGTATATAAATGCATTTTAGACTTATGCTTTAGAAAGCTAGTTTCTTGTAGGCACTGAAGACAGAAATAATCTTGCAAACAGTTAAAAGAGACCAATTTGACAATTTCAGCATGTAAACATATTTTAAAATTTACGCTATTCATTTTTAAGTAGAAATAAGTTTTAAAATAGAAAAAAGAAATATAAAATTGAAATCAAGTAAAATCATTATTTTAGAAATGCTTGTTCTGACTAATATTTCTAATAGTTTGTTTTCAAAATGAAAAAGTTTTGAAACTGCAAAATTTCTTGCAAATCTGTTTACTGATAGAGTGCAATTGGCATTTGTAGAGATGCAGGAAAAACAAAAGCATCACAAAGCTTGCCTGGTATATTGTAATTAAAAAGAAATCGTATATCTGAGTTATGCAATCACACTTGTAGGGAAGGCAGCTTCCAGCTGAGTTATAGAAGATCATATAGTCTATACTCACTTTTTTTCAAGGAGAATGCCCAAAGATGGATTATGGTACATTTGTTCTGTACTGAATCTCTGGAACTAGGTTCCAGAGATGGAAGTCTATTAACTAATCTGTTGAGCTACGAAGTCCACTGCTGTGCTGGATCCTATGAGCAAGGTGAGTGTGGGGTCAAAAGATAAGATAGCAGACAGCTGAAAATGCTGGATTAGACAAATATTTTAGACAAGAAGGGTATTTCTTAGTCATGTTGTGCTTGACTGTATACTATACATCTGGGAAGTATTGGTGACTAAAGGACAACAAATTCTTGTATTCCTATTCTTGAATTCTTGGAGTTTTTAAGATTTTAACATACATCTGTGCTGTCTGCTGGGCCATCTTCTGTCATGGTGACATAGTGCTCACTTTGTCTTCAGCAAGACTTTAGGTAACAAACACATACAGCATATAAAAATGAGCCAATCTGACAAACAAGATTTCATACATTCTATACTTTTAAACTTCTCATAAGCTCTGTTTTCTATTGAGGGGTTCTCACTATCTTGAAACCCACTCAGTACGTGCATTTCCCAGCTGCAGATAAATGGCATCATCCAAAGTTCACTGAAATACCTAGAAAGATTCCTGATAATGCCACTAAGTTTTAAATTAAACTCCCCTCAGAAATCAGGATTGTTCCTGGAATTCAAGTTCTAAAAGAATAACATAGGCAGATCTTGAAATTTCAGACATCAAAAAACTGGAATACTTTTGTTCCCCATGTCATTCTACAGCTAAGAAATTGATGCTCCTTTTACACAAGGCAGATGTTGGGGACGAACTCAGCTGGGAGTTCTAGTCCGTGAAGATTTTGGTCTTATCTACATCTGAACTTTGAAACAATAAATAGTACTTGCCCCTTGTGATCCATTGCAGAAAAACAATTCTTAGAATTCAAAATCTGAAAAAAGGTTAATATTACTTATTAAAAAACCATCTTGTTCTATAGAAACACATTTTTCTTAGTGTTCCAATATATTTACTTTTTTATTATTACAAACAGCAAACTTGAAGTTCTAAATATGAGATAACAGTTCATGCTGAATTTCACAACAGACACAAATCAGTATCTGAAGTTTCCAATTTAAGAGAGTCAAGCTACAGAAATTACTAATTGAAGTTGGCTAGATAAGGAGCAAAATGACTTGAGTATGAAAAATTAATCTTACTCGATTTGAACGTGAACAAATGCTGAATTCCTCTAAGATCTAAGGTCTAATGCTACCTGGGGTTTGCATTGCAAAGAACTGGAAACACAGAAGGTCCACAGTATGCTTTTCAAACAGCATGTTACGAATAAGCAATGGATCTACAAAGCAATGAAGAAGAAATAATTACAAAGAATACGTCAGAAAGCATTGCAGAATAGCAAAATGAACAAAATCCTAATGACCTGGATTTGGCAGAGGAAATGAAGCTATGTTTGAAAGGATTTGGGGGGAGAGATATGGTGATTTACAGAGTGAAAGTGAACAAGGAACTAAATACTCTAAAAACACAGCAGAGATGATAGGTAACAATAATCTTGGTATGACTTAAATTGAGAATAATTTAGAACAAATAAAGACAGAACCAGAGGAAGCCACCGAAGTTAATGAAGTAAGCCCCCTTCGATCACAGTAAAGACAAGCAAATAGTTTGTTCAAGATGTTCCACAGAACATGCACCTTGCATTCAGTAATGCTTTGCATCTACACATCTTTTTTCCATACCTTATAACAAAGCTCAGATCAACTTAAAAACTAACAGCTGAAACTATTTGCAGAAAAAAATAATAACCAAGAGCATCCCTGCAGTATTAGAGGATTGGGCAAAATCCCAGACAATCATATAAAATGTAATCCCCATCTAGATAGGAAGACAACATTCCTCCCATTTTCCTTTTAAATCTTTGGGTATTTTTTATCAGTCTGACTTGGATAATCTTTTCTACGTTATTTCAAATTCCTAAACCAGTATAACTCAAGATTTGAGTTTTAAACACACCAACCAGAAACTAGATAATGCATCCAGCTGTAAGAGTAGCACTGATGTACTGCCACACAGTCCTACCAGAGGATCAGGAGATTAATACAAGAACTGTAAAGTTGATAAGCTGTTAAAAAGGGAAATAGCTACATTGGATATTGGGGATGGACATTGAGATTGATCTTGTGGGAGCTAAGTAGAATAGTAAAAAATTAGCGTGTTCATGAAATTCAAATTATTCAGATTTAGAAGTATGGCCAGAAGCAATGAATCTTAGTGTCTGTCCTGTTTATTTGCTGGACTCCCAGTGTCATTTTGAGGTCTTGATCCTCTGATGTGCAAGAACGAGTGTATTAGTTTGCTTCTGGGGCTTCTCTCCCACAGCAAGCTGACTCATCTAGTTTGTGGTAGGTTCTGCTCCACACCTGCAGCTTGGATGTGGCTGCACCACATTTGGCCACAGTAAGATCCTAGGAGGTCTGCATTTTCAAATGCTCAGGGTTTCCAATGCAAACCATTTGACATGTTAAAAACATTACATCAGTGGGCTGTAATAGAGCCCTCTCATTATTCCAAGTACTTTGTGTGGAAAAAACGTACAAAAATCAGTATTGTTTTCTCAAGGCTACAGGCATATTAAGTAAAGCGTTACATCCACATGGAGGCAACTAGTCTGCTTCAACGGGTGCTGGTTTTTGGAAAGGTGGACACAAGATAGTTTGCACCAACTTGACCAGAGCCCAAACTGCTTTTATTGTGCAAAAGGCAAAAATAGTATAAAGACAAAGGAAATAACTTTTTTTTTTCAATTGAAGTAGAAGAAAAGTGAGGTAGTGTAATAGTGTATAATTTTGTATTTTTTGTTAATTATAAGAAATTCTTCTGGAATTTGGGATTTATGGGTTGAAAGTTAATGGAGATTAAAAACTGGAGATTAGCTCATTGCAAGATCTGAGAATCACATATTTTTATTTTATTAAAAACCGTGGGAAAAAACCAAGATCTAGTACATTTGTCAACTCTAGAGGCAGTTACCACACAAATTCCCACTAGTACTGACGACACATCGATAGCTTAGAAGCATAGAATAGTTTGGACTGGAAGGGAACTTTAAAGATCATCTAGTTCCAACCCTCTCCCATGGGCAGGGACACCTTTCACTAGATTGGGTTGCTCAGACCTCCATCCAACCTGACTTTAAACACATCCGATAATGAAGCATCCAAAACTTCTCTGCACAACCTGTTCAGTGTCTCACCATCCTCATAATAATTTTTTTTTCCTCAAATCCAATCTAAATGTAACATCTCCTTCTGAATATTAGATAATTAGAGAATGTTCCATAAAGTTATGTAATATTCCTTTTATTTGGCTGAGGATTTTCAGATAACATACAGCAATACAGAAATAGGATTTTTAGTGTCAGATATTATCTGCTTCCATTTTTTCCCCTTCTCTAGTAATACTGTCACAGAAAACATGACTTCTTCTGGTGCCCACAAAGATTGAAAAGATGAGATAAACTCTGCATGCTCTATATACAATTTAATTATTTTTATTTGCAGTAAGCGACAAACCATGTTATTGATGCTGGAATCACTGAAGGATTTCCCTTAGGAAATTAGGCTTTTTCCCACCTCAGACAAATACACTCTATTTCCTTGAACCATTAATTTAATATCCCTCCTTAAAGTGCTTTTAAGGAATTGTAGTGTTACACTGCACATTGAGTCACTTGCCTAGAAAATGCTTTGAGAGCTGAGACCCTAGTATAATTTCTATCTTTTAATGTATATTTTGGTATTAAAGGTGGACTAACACTTAGTCCTTGCTATAAAAGACTATCACTGTGTGATACACTGTGTTACACCTACCCCTCCAGAGAGGTAAGAATAGTACAGCAGTATCCCTGCAAACAACTCCAGAAACCTTTTATATTGCTCATTAAATATTTTTCAGTATTAAGATGTTCTTGCCATTTTTATTTTGTTCTCAGAAACTGCCTTAGGTTACATCTCCCCTCTTGACATTATGTGGCTTAAAAGAAATTACACAACACTGAGTCCTTAGTTAAGAAAGGTAAGACATAGTCCCGTGGTTCATTTCAGATTGACAATGCACCTAGGACAAGTTGGAGCTGTTTCTAAACAGACTTCATAAATTAGTAGTTAAAAAAATGTGGTGTTTGTACCTCGATCATAATTTTCTCATAGCCTGTTTCCAAGGGTGCCTCCCTTGGAAAATTCTCTACAGCACAATGGGTACTGATGCTGCTTAGAAGGGGCACAACAAAGTCATCTATCACCTGAAATACTCGACTGGGAAAACTTCTACACCAGTAAAATCCTGAAATGCAGTGATATGAAACCGGAATGGTTTTTTCTCTTTAGATTACAAGTTTCAGTGAGTTTAAAGGACTGAATAGCACGGCAAGCTTGTCTGATGGAAAGTACAGCCAGTAGCTTTTTTATGTAATGTGGTAGGTTTGATTCTATATTAATGAATGCAGCTTATGCTGCACTTAATATAGTAGTTTTAGAAAACTTTTCCTGTTACCTCACAGTAACTTGCCATAAATCAGTATAAACTCTCTATTACTTACGTTGCATCATCATGCTCTGGTAACTGGATGCACAGACAGAGAAGCTATTAAAAAGAGCTTCTTTTCCCCCAAATAGTTACCAGTTAGGAGGTGTGAGCCTGAGGTAGACATCTTCAAAACCCCAGGAAAAATCAACATATTGGTTGGGAAAATAATCAAATATTAGGAACTAGAATGTATGTAATACAGAATATAAACAGTTGCAGCTGCTCATTTTTATAAAATACAGATACCTTGTAGGTATACAAGACTGAAGTCAAATGATTAATTTGCCCTAATATCTCTTATATGGTGGCTTATCCACAAGATGTACACTACTGTTTCATGTAGACTATGAATATATACACATTCTTAAGAATATATATATACATAAATATATACACATTCTGACATATGCATACATTTATCTTTAGTCTCTCCGCTTTCATCTCCTTTCATCCATCCCTCTCATCTCAGATGCACACACACCTCAGCCCAAATGAAATAATTCTCACTGCTTGAGTTGGCTACAGTCTCAACTTCAAACTAGTGATTTCTTTTTTCTTCTGTGTTCACATCTATATTTTTTCTCTACAGGATTTAAAGCTTGAGAAGCATGAAAGATAGAATGAAAATAAATTTGAATTCTATATTACAATAAATGTGAATATCAAAAGATTCTTTCACAGCTGTGTGACTGCTGGCATTTGTAAAGAGTCAAAGAATCCTGGAATATAAAAAGGCAGAAACACAGTTGGTTTTTCAATCAAGTGTATGGAGGAAAAAAAAAAGAAAAAATCTATAGGAGCAGCAAGAAGGTCTAGGGGTGGGTGACAGGTAAAACCTATTTCCATAATTCAAACAGTCATTCCTAGAATCACTTGAGCAGGGGGTTTATATGAAAGATTGGCATATTCAGTTCTACTCTTTAAACTGTGGTTTGTATTTTACCAGCAATATAAGGAAGAAGATGAAAGATGTCCTTCCTTATCCCTGACTTAATTGAAGTATCTATTTAGGATGACATTTAATACAAAAAATTGTTACATTTTTTTTGTAGTTATTATTTGTATTACCAGAGCACCTAGGATTTCTAGTCATAAACCAGATTCAGGTGCTGAAAAATGACTTTGTGTGACTGTAAGCACGTGCCACATTCTGCAATGCTAATAGGCAGAATAGGACAGGTTTCTTCTTTAATATCCCCAATAAATTCCTGTCTACTGTGCAAAAACTGTAGCCAAGAAGATCATCCATTGCTAGAAAGTTTCTAGCTTAAGAGGAACAACAGCTGGACACAAAGTGAGGTGATACTCTTTAGTCTGCCATATCAGCAACCTAATAATATATCCTACTCTCCTGGGAACAAATATATCAAATATAATTTTGGATGCAAAAGTAAATAACTTGTCACTATGTTCTCCTGGAATATTTCAAAAGAGACAGAAGTTCTTAGCAAAGTATAAGGGAAGCTACTCGCAAAAAGGCGATGCCTGTGCTCTATTTTATAATCTCTCATTATTTGATCCCTTCCATTTCCCTACCTCTTCCAGTCCTCATTCACCTTCTCTTTTCATGCATTCACCAGCTTCCAGGCTGATACCAGTTACAATACCTCATTATGTAAGTGTTCCTGAGCAAATCTATGCTCAACATAGGCTGCCTTCGCTGTGTCACTACACAATTTCTACTCTGAAGTTATCAACAGGACTTGTGGTTGCTTAGATACAGATTTACCATAAACTGCAAAACGTTTGGACAGCTCCATTTTTAAAGTTTGATCATATCCATTAGAAAACCTGTTCTCTTCTGATTAAGTCTATTAATTGTAAAAGAAAGGTTCTCCTAGCCTAGTCAAGAATAAAGGAGGTACAAGACCGAGAGGAACAAGATGTTTGTTGGTTTTAGGAATTCATCCTGAATTTAGCTAAGTATTACATTTATTTCTGTACTGTCACACAAATGAGCATGCAAAACCATACAGACGCTAACAACCACCTCAGTTAGTTCATCTTTGTATTACAGTTCCAGTTAGATACAATATAAGCCAAAAATCAGAAATCTTAGAAATACAGCACACTGATATAGCCAAAGAGATGAATCTGAAAGCAAGCTCCATCCAGTGTTTTATATGGCAGCTGATGACTTAAAATATACAAAAAAGCATAAATAATGCTGAAGTCTTTTTTGAGATTCTTTTCATACATTGTAGGCTAGCACAGTTGGAGGAAATTCTATTCATTTGAAGCCTGACAGATATGTTAGAACTGTTCATGTTTACTTGTTATTTCTATCTTTAAATAGGCTGTCTATTAAATTTCCTTAATAACCGATTCATTTTTAAAAATGTTTCCTATTTCCTGGATCTTAAACAGACATAACACACAAATTCTTTTAATTTATGGGGGAAAAAAATGGATAAAAATTAATTCTGGATGCAAGTGCATAGATCTTAAGATTCTCAGACTTCACGTATTTTGGTTCATTCTCCTCTCTGTTACAGTGCTTCTAAGCCAGCAGAACAACAGTGGCTCACACAAACATTTTCATTGCAGGGCAGAAATGGTATTTTCTTTTGTGCATGTCATATAAAAATGTATTATATGGAAATAGCATAGTTGCTAAAACATAAAGGTAAATGTCAATTGGAAAAGAGAGTATTTGATCTGAATCTTTTGCGGACAGTTTGCCCTTTAGATAAGCAGCTACTGTAATTACAAAAAACTGGAGAATGCTTTGCATATACTTTGCTTTTTCCACATAGAGTACTATAATGTTTTCCAGCAGAGTAAGCTGACTATGTGTGCCCCTAAAACTAAACAGGATAAATGCAGCTGAGTTAGGGAGCGCCAGTGTCTTCTGAAGTTGAGCTTAGCTATGGTGAAAGTGTCATTAAGCAGTTACCTCCGTTGGTTAAATAACACATCCCAAGTATTAGGTAAGTGTAATTAGAACAGTTGTTTTTTGGAAAAGACTTTAAGGAATTTTCCATCGTAACTGTAATAATTGCAGTAGTGAAGAAATGAATACATATCTGTGTGTGTATATATATGTATCAGTATAATCAAAACATCCTGCCTGCTCTCATCCTGCCTGCTCATTCAGCAACGGCCCCTTCAACTGGAATGGTCAAGAACCAGAGTAGTCACGTGCACTACCACAGTTTTTCTTTGTCTTCTACTGAGCTTCATGTAGCACAACTTGACAAGATGCAAAAACCAAAGCTGATCTGGGCAATCTACAATAAATAAATACATATCTCTAATGATTTGAAAAGTAAAAGGTCCGAGGCTGAGCTTTTGACAGTCTAAGGAACATGTCTAGTCACTGGAATCCCAACATTTGACATCACACAGACAGTTGGTTTTGTATTCATTAAATAATACTTTCAAAAGAATTGTAGGTGCTTTTCATACATGGACCATGTCCAAAAAAATTCTTTTTAGTAACCCCTCTAGAATTGTTCATTATTTTTTTATTTTGTATTTGATTTTTGAAGACTTACTTAAAGTCTAAATCCTGGATCAGCTTTTATGAAACTATCTACATCAAACTAAGCTGTTCTCAGTAGCCACGTCATTTGAAGCTAGTAATGCCAGAAGAGAAGGTGGTTTTCTAGAAATGCTTGTGTTTTAGCTAACTGCCTTTTCTCCCTTGACCAACTTTAAGTGGGAAACTCTTAAAACTTATTCAGCTCTAGGGAAAATACTTTGATTTTTATTTTAGTTTTTTGTTGTTTTTTTAGAGAAATATCAAAATAAAAATATGTGAAAATGAAGAATGACTTCAGTATAAACATTTCACAAGTTCATAAAGAGTTGCTAGGTGGGAAATCTGCTCATGTTTTGTACCTTGTAATACATTTTTGTTTGGCTGTTTCTAACCAATAGAATGAAAATGACAATAGGAAAAATTACAGACAGCTAATTAATCTGCTGTTAGAAGTCTACTGCTATCCCCAGAGTTACATTATGAAATGTATGTCTTAGTTAAAGGGATAGCACTAATGATGAGTTATTCCATGTTAGAATAGCACCATTACTAGTCAGCTCTATCAATCCTGTGCAGGCAAAAATACTGCTTCTTCCTGTTCCAAATGCAATATAGTGTGGATTACATTGGCATAGAAAGCATTAGGAATATCACTGTACTTCCAACATAAATATGCTGTGTCATAAACCACAGCTAGTACTGAGGCACACAGCTAAATATTCTCTGTGGACTACTTATTTTCTTTTAAAAACATTGCTTGAAAGCAATATGTCTTATTTGCAGTTGCTCACAAATGTGAGTAAATATGATGAATAGAATAGAATATGAGAAACATTCCCTGGATATTCTGTTCATTATCAACGTGGCACTCAGTCTAATACATGGGTTTTTGTGCCTCCTCCGCTCACAGTGACTTCAAGTGTGAGTACAGGGCATGCATGGACTGCAGGATCAGTCTAAGACTAGTAGTGCTAACAGCAGTCATAAAAACTTACAGCAGAGCTACTGAAGGCAAACTGTAATTGCCTGTTTACTGAGCACTGAATTGCTAATGAATAGTATTTGAGATAATTTTTTTTTTCTGTGGCTAAAATGAATCTTAGGAGTTAATTTGTGCTGTATATAATTATGAAGTGTTAGGACTGCTTGGTTATTCAAACATAAGTTTTGCATTTCTAATCTGTTTAAAATGTATTGTCCTTACAAAAACCCATGAAGAGAGGGATATTGAGCTTGAGGTGCCTGTTGCTGTGGAGCACACAAAGTTTGGGTATTTAACTGACAAAGTGCCCAGCCACCCACTGGAGAGGGTGGTTCGTGTGGGAGGGGAAGAATAAATCTGCTTTACATTTCCTGCCCTGAGCTGATACCTAAGGAAGGTAACTTACTGTAGAGTTTTCTGACATTTTGAGGAAACAGGCTGATAGTTACACATAACCAGGAATTAATTTAAATTCACTCTCTTTAAAATTATCTTAGGTTTCTGTTATGTCTTTCAGTTAAACATGAATTGTAAATACTATTAACATGGTATTTCAAACTGAGATTTAAACTAACTGCTTTGCAAACTCTTTAATTACTGCCCTGCTACATCAAGGGATCATTAAACCTGCCATCAAAATGGAACCACCTCTTGGTGAATCAGAGGAACAATAAACAAAAAAGCAAAGAACATTACTTGAACAAAACCACAGGAAATATTTGGGTAGGTAATGTAGCCTTAAAGACAGGATTGTAACCAAATGAGCCTGTCTGTGTGAAGCACCTTTTGAAACAGGCAACAGGAAATATGGTGTTATAAGGGCTACAGGCTAATATGCTCTGAGGCAGGACCTTCTGGGAGTAACAGACATAAAAGGTAGAAATAGATCCCTGTGTTTAGTTGGTTTATTTATAACATATGAAGGGATTCAAGGGAGGGAGCCTTGTGCAGCTGCAGGTTTGTGTGAACAAACTTTGGTGTGCTACCTAATTCTCCCTTGGAGTCTGGGAAAACCACTTTAAGAGTCAGAAATCAAAGTACAAACAGATTGAGACCACCACGAAAAGCATCATAACACTTAAAATTTCACATTTTTCTTACCAAATGAATACTTAGCAGACAAACTTCCTGAATTTAGAGGACATGAAGTATTCATAGTCCTTGCAGTCATATGCAGCAAAATTGGGACTTGTAGTTAAGCTATTGTTGGTGTACCTAATTTCCTTAATTCAAATACAAATCTCTTTAGTAAGAGCAGTGGTGAACGTGGAGCAAAACTGAACTGCACAACATTGATGGTTAGTCCTCCAGCGACTGACATGTCATTTGATCATTTTAATAGCATAAATATTCCTCTGTATCCAGTAATGCTTCTTAATACATGAAGTTTAGAATTGTGTGACTAATGCAGCTATTAGTTAGATTTAGGATCTTTGATTATTTGGGACTATATACAAATTGCTTCGTAGCAGTTCAGTTGCAATATTAATGCAGCAAATGATCATTGAAATGCACAACAGCAACAAAATGCAAACGCAGCCATTTGTTTTCCAGCCAATCTGATATAAGTGTAATTCATATTACTGTAATGAGGTCTGCTTACTTCCTGTCCTTTTGAAGTCTACACCTTCTCAAGGGCAAAATTGTTTTCTAAATAAAGCCCACCTGCATTCAGTCTTTTCTGTTGAAGTACTCCATAAGAATGAATTATAATAGCTCTTATTTAGACCTAGACCCCATGCTCATCATGTTTTCATGTTACCTAGAAGACTGTAGCCTTCTAAATCCAAAAACATCTCACAAAGTCACGCACTAATTTCTTAAGGGTCAGGAAGTTTCTTAAACTCAGGAAAATATAAAATGCAATTACAAACCAAGAATAAATAATTAAGGTACTGTATGTAAGTAGGTATGTGATGGAATAACAGATTATGCTATTTTAGCTTCCTTAGCCACATCAGCATTGATGCACAGAGGAAGGCTAGCACTGAGCAGCTGGAGTGCTTCCCAATTAAAAAACAAAAACATAAAAAAACCCCTATCCCCTAACAAGAAATAATAATAATAATAAAAAAGACATGCATCTCAGCTTGTCAAAGCACTATCTTTAGAGTGCTAAACTCATCATTTCATGAAAGAAAAGCAACGAAAGGAAATAAAAAGAAGCCATTTCTGATATTCTAGTTCTCGTTTGTAATGTTTTCCATTTTAGTAATGCTTTTACTGACAAAAAGTGTTACTAAAGCTCTTTTGGTGTCAGCTGCTGACATTCAGGTACCTCTTCTATGAAAAGTCCTTAGGAAACTAGGTATACAGCATCTGTAGCACTGAGAAGCTGAATATCCTCTTTAATATGCTGTAGCTTTATCTACTGCTCTCAAATCTATCTGCTGGCTCTTCCTTTGTGTCAAGCAATAGATAACAGGCAAAGATGGCCTATGAAGACACCACAGACACACACTTACTAAAAGTGGAGTGATTTCAGCCTGGCTTAGGTAAGACCAATTTTTTTATCCCTTACTTATCCTGCAGCTTGCCAATTCAGCACTGACCAGTGGCCTTTGATTTTCATAGTTCTACTTTGAGATACAGTGAGTCTCAAAGCCTCTGTACAATGATGGAATTGTTCATTGCAACACTGAATCCATTGATGGTCCTTGAAAGTAGTCAAAAAGGACTTTCAATGCCAGAATGAAACTACTATTAGGAATAAATCTTCAGTTAAACTGTAGTAGTTCCCTCAGATTTCTGTCATCTGAATGATCACATATTTTCAAAAGCCAAAGAAAGTCTTCCTCTTTTTTTATAGTATCTTAAATGTCTCATACAGTATGATTTTTAAATATATCAACAGGTTTGTCCCAAGAATCTGTAAATGTAGTCATATATTCCAATGTATGTTTAAGTGTGCATTCAAGCAAAAGGAAACCAAAGTTGCTCCACTTCCATAACGTGTGTTTTTCTTTAGTATATATTATATTCAATGTCAGTTAGCTATTATTAATAAACTTAGCATTCTTTATCATAGAACTACGATTGGTATATTACACATACCAAGTATTATCTCAGCTATTTTGTTTTTCTCCCCTCTATCAAAATAAGTACAATACAACCTATGAATAGGAAAAAAAATTCAACATAAGCAAATAATCATTCGGATTCAAACAAATGCTCTAATTTCCCTCATCGTTCACACATACACTTAGCAACAGTAACCTCTTTCTATAGCAAAGAAAGTTTTTCATCAAAGCCTAGAAAAGAAATCCTCCAACTGCCTATGTCTCTACACTCATTTTGCCTTTTGGAAAGCATTCTATTTTTTCCTCTATGATTCCCACCCCCCCACCCCCCCCCGCCTTTTTAATAAAGTTAATAACAGTATTTTATATTTTACACCAGGATTGCATATGCTTATGCAATAGAATTAATTAGAAATGAAGAACATTTTGAAAAGTAGGTTTTCCTTTGTAATTTTAAAATTCTACTAAGCAGTAAATGACAAATGCTGTCTCACCTGCATATATGCAGGGTGACACACACATACATATATTATGCACACATACGTATATTATGATGACTCAGAAAATTTTGTCTCTTGAAGGGAGACAGTTCTTTACAAATCCTCCATTTCCATATGTCTGTTTTCACTCCATATTTACCAGATGTCACAACTTCACTTTTATTCATGCATCACAAAACAGATTCAATACTGTTCTTTTCTATAATCCTAAAAAAGATTTAAGGCTGAAGGATGGAAAAAGTAATTTTAGTAATTCTTTCATTACCTACATCGTTGTCACCTTAGAAAGTGGTAGAGGAATTTTTAAAGTTTTGTCCCAGCTAAACAATACTTTGGAAAACTTTCATCCCTGCTGCTAATATATTAGTTTAATCAGTTCTATCTTGATGAAACTAAATTAACTCTCCTGTTCTTGAAGTGTAGGAACACTGTAACAGTTGCCTTAATTTCATTTTTGCTGTCTGAGAGCACCAGAAAGGCCCATGTAAGCCATCCAGAAGGCACTGATTCACTTGTAAGGGCAGATGTAGCTGAAAGCAGGAAAAGCCTTTCCACAACTTGGAATTTGCTCTCTGAATGCAACATGTGCTGGATGTACCAGGACTAGACAAGAAAAGCAACACTGAGCTTATAATTTTTTTTTTTTTTTAACAGTATCTATTCTATTCTATTTGAATATGGCCTTTCACATTTAACCTACTTTTCACACCACAGGTGAAATGTAAATGTAATATGTAATGTTGTCAAGCAACCTGTCCCTTACAGTGGTAAGTGATCATCTTTGCAAATTCCCTAAACGGACAAAATATCCTCCAGTCCACAAGACAAGCATACCTATTTCTCCATGAATCATCAAAAGTAATGCATTTTTTAAATTCAGAAGTGGCTTGCTTTGACTAGTATTTTATTTTCCTTGCATACCAAAAAGTTCATTCTATAACAATCACTATTAACGACAGGACTAGTAAGGAAGAATAGACCTTCTTATCTTCTCAGTATCCATTTCCTTAATAGAATCCACAAGAAATTAGATCAAAGGCTGCCATATCCAGCAGAAGGTATCCATTTCCTGACCTTTACTTTCTCCGAAGTTGAAGAATTTATGGAGTGTTTCCTTCCCTTCTTTCCCCTCTTGCTCACCTTGCTCTCTGCATCCCAAACAGCCTTTTCTGATATCGACAGAGCACAGTGCTCCTTCATCCAGGTCTTTCCTTTTGTCCCAAGGAGCAAAAACTACTTATTGCTCCTCTGTGCTTTGTGGGTTTCCTTACTGTGTTGTACAGTTATTTCAGAATACTTTCAAGCCTCCTTCACAGTAGTATAAATAATTTCATAGCATAGAGGCAAAAGTGAACTTTGCCCTCATAACAAAGTCCCTCTCAAAGCCTTCTGCAGGTCCCCATCCACTTGCTGTAAGGAAGTGGCTATATAGTTAGAAGTAGATGAAGCTTGCTTTTAACTGGAATTGCCCTGTCAAGAAAAGGAATTGCATAGGATAAATTTTAAAATAGGAAACCTATAATATTTTTTTTTTAATGGAAGATTATTTGTTGAATCCCTATTAATTCCTACAGTGCATTTTTCTAAGCCAACTAACCAGCATAGTAAAAGCTAAAGAAAGCTTAAATGAACTAAGAAAGAATAAGGTATTAAATTCTATTAATTTGCTTAAAGTGGACTACTTTTTTTGAGTAGGAGGAAGAACATTTACAGGAAGATGGGCTTAGTATGATAGCCTTAGCTGAGGATGTAACAATTGCTTTGCCTCTTCCAACACAGAGCAGAGGCAGTAACTAGAATTGAGCCGACTACAGAACTGGAATATTTTGCAGCTTAGATTTCTTCAATAAGGCTAAGCCAGCTCAAAAGATTTCACTGCTGCTCTAACACACAAGCCTTTGATGTTCCCTCATCTTTACATCATAGAAGGAGCTCAAAGGGTTAATTAAAATTTAATGATATCGGCAGTACTTTGAAAAAGTTATGAACTTGGGTGAGATCAATCACTTTCTTGGACTGCCTGACTTCAAAGCAGACATTATGCAAAGGAAAAAAAAAAATCTCATTCTGCATTGAATTCATAAGCAAGGATTTCCTCATTAGCGGTCTGTGCACGGAGGAGATTCCAAGTTCAACCTAGAAAGAGGTGAGGTGCCAAAAAAATGGTTAATCAGAATTTCATGCCTTTGATGCTGATCACATGCTGAATGAATGCATCACTGAAAACTAGGGGACACTTGAACAGTCCCAAAATAGGAAGTCAGGGCTTATGGGATGAGCAATTTTTTTCAAATTCACAACTTGTTTGCAGAAATTTAGCTAAAACCTCATTAGCTGGTTTATTCACGCTCAGTGACATTCAGTAAAATGTCAACTGAAATAACAAAAGTAAGCTTTAAAAAAACGTAAACATTTCTGGTTTGCATGTGTATTTTTATTTGTTTACCATCTACATTTTAGTTGAGCTGACAGATTTTACTTTCTGCAGTTTGTCTTAGCCTGAGCTGAAGGTTTTACTATATTTTTGAAAACAAATACACTTCAGATGTCAAAATCACAAAAATCCTCTATGAGTGATCAAAGTTTACTAGTGACTAGTTAGATTTATCGTGAAGATTAAGAAAAAAATATTTTAATGCATTCAATATTGACAGTTAATTACCGTCTCTACTCAGAAAAAGCTTTGTTATGAACCTCATTCAGCACAAACCTCATGCCTTCCTCTTAATTCAAGACAAACCTAACGTGTAAATGTGGAAGTATGCCCTGTGGTATGAATATTTCTGGAGACTGGTTTGAGGTCACCCCATGAGCATAGCTAGAGCTCTCTTCTCACAAGGAATCTCACCTGGCAACACTGATTACAGGTGCCAGTAGTGCTCAGCAGAAATCAGATGGAGAAGGTCATTCAGTTGTGTTGTCTGGTTCAATGCTTATTTATGCTAAAGATATACTGTGAACAGGTTTGTTTTGGTTTGGGTTGGATTTTTAGTATTGGTTAAAATACCAGATTTTTTATTTTCACTTCATCCAAAAAGACGCAGACACAAGGCAGACCACAGGAGATCCTTACAACATGCATGCTTTCAGGAAGGTCTACTATAGTACCATTTTTAATTCTTCATATATCCCCAGTATTTTTCTAACTACAATTGCATATCATTCCTTAATACCTCTTTATTACACTCGCAAGCTTACAGCACTGTAGAGCCCTCAAACCTAACCTTATTCATTGCAGACAATTTTCCATATTCCCGTTACTACATGCAATGTAAATGTACCAATGTTGTTTGCTCTTAAACTTCTACTATCTGATGGTATAAAAATCTTAATTTCTAAGATGAATTCATAGATTACTATGTTAGGCATAGAAGTTTGAAAAAGGATAGCCCAATTCCGGAGATTCAAGTACAGGGCTTCTCTATTCCACAGGCTGTTATAATAATAATACATGTATTAATTATAGCACAGAACTAGTGTGCTGCAGTGACGGGTGCCATATGACTGCTTTCACTTCAATCATGTTTACTCAACATGCTACAGAAATAATTGTCTGAGGCAACAGAGTTTAGCAAACCATTAATGCCAGCTGGTTCATAATCTTCTCCGTTTCTTGGTCAAGATGATGTGTTTTGTGCTGTTTTCTGTTCTTTGTTTCTTGTTTGTTTTTAATTTTTTTCAACTTTGGGAGTGCATAAAGATTTCCTGACAGGGAATACCATTAGGAAATAACTGATGCTTAGTTTAAAAGCAAACAAACAACTACATAAACAAAACTCCAGACCTTTTCTATGTGAAAACCCACATGAAAAAATAAATCCTGTTTTTTACTTTTTTAGGGAGGGCTGGGAGATTTTTAATGTTACCTGGGTAATGCTTGAGAGTGTTTAACATTTAAAACATAGTTTTTAACACTGCATAGAGACTCTCTCCTTCTCTAAGATACTTCCAATTCCAGTGAGGTTGTAAGAAGCACAGACTGCAGTTCACCCATGACTGCACAAAATATTCCGTATTTCATGTATTAGAAAGATACTGGTGACACAGTCTAAACACTTCACAATACTATTAGTTGTAATGAGAATGTATATGTTGTTAGTGTGAAAATAATGATCAAATAGTCTCTCTGAACTTTTTCTCTTCCTGCCTGCGCCTTACTTGAATGTATTTTTCCTTTGAGATCCATCCATCCACCCATCCATCCATCGATCCTCGTGGAAAAAGAATACATATCCTGACCAGAATCTTCTCTGGTTTCTTTTATGTATAGCATTCAGTGTACTAAACCTGACAGAAAAGCCCAGGTCTAAATATCTTCTGGGCTTATTTAATTTGCCTTCCATACTAACTTATTTTTTGTAAGAAAAACAATTTATCAATTTCCATGTTGTTTGCTGCTTGCTTTAGAAATGATCAAATTAGAATTAGTAGGTAATATCCGGGATCCTTCTCAGTCTTAATGTGAATTTGGAATCTTTTTAACTCAAAGGTCTGCTATCACCAAGATTCATAACTTGCAAAACCATCTTACATAGTATTCCAACGGACAATTCATCTGTTAGACAGTAATCCATAACCTTCTCAAAGCTCCTTCATAGAAATCACATCTGAAAGGGTCTTTATCAGACCAGTAAAATCCTGCCGTTTTTTGAAGAGCATACTGCTCGTGTCGTACTTACATTTTAGACACCATCCAAATAATTGATTGTTTTCTTTTGAAGCCTTGATCTTTTGAAGGCTTAGTGCTGGCTCCATCTTGCAGTTCTTAGCAGCAAAAACCTCATGTGATCATATGATACCCAGGTATGATCCTGGTTTATACCATTATGCCCTGTCAGTCTTCATTTGTTGTACTTAAGGGAAAGAGCTTGAATTAATCTGTTGCAGTCAAACCTCTCATATTATTAAAGGTTTCATGATACATAAAATATATCACATCAAATTATTGATTCCAAGCAGCAATGCATTGCATTTATGAGAATCAGAAAATGAAGGGGGAGAGAGGAGAATCATCAGTTAAACACATTTAATTATTGAACCTAATGGCATTATGGTAATGTATCTGCTAAAAATATATACATGTCCATATTTTTTTTTTAGATTTCCTTATTTCAAGTCTGCTTCTCCCTTGTCTTGAATATGGACCTAGAAACCAGTAAAATATATCCAAGTATCTTCAAAGTCTAATAATCCAACTAATCACAAATTGACATGAACTTCTGATGCTGTCATTCAAATGCCCTTTTTCTTAAGAAAAGCATAACAATGAGAATCGGAATCTTCATGTCATCAGAAATATCTAGTGATGGTGTAAGTGGAATCTTGTTAACACGTATCTGGTCTGACTACACAGTTCATATTACAGCCGATTTTAGCCAGTATGTATTTCATAATGTATTTATTATTGTCCTCCGTAAGCAAGCACTGTGATGCTATTCAATACATCTATGCTTTAGAAACATCTACCATCCTCAGTAACTACAAACTTTCCATGAAACATTTATTGCCTCATTCAATGCCTAAAAATAATACCTGTTTTTAAAGGTGTTCTTTCACTGAATGGCTCCTTTTTGAAAATTCCATTTGTTTCTAAATGTCCTACTATAGACATTAACCCTACTCAGAAACAACAGCTGTGATGTTGGACACAGTACAAGAAACAAGTGAAAATGCTTTGCACAGAAAATGCATTACTGATATACACCGGAAAGGTTTGGATAGAGTGGTACTTCCTGAAATGCACAGCCTAGGCCCTTCAAGGTCTTCTGCAGACTGTTGTCAGTTCAGGGCTTGTGTCATTCGCAAGGCGCTGAGCAGGAGGAATACCATGGACATGATGTTCCATCTTAAAGATACACTGGTTCAGCCATGTCCTCTCACGGCAATGTCTGCCTTCCTTCCAGCTGCTCTTTACCAACTAATCAGAGTAATGCCCCAACTTCTCCCTTTTTTTGTGCTGGCAATATTTTAATGCAACTTAAAGATGGTTTCCCAGGTCATCCTGCAAATCCACATCTTCTGATTCAGAACTGAAAAACTAGCTGTTCAACAGAAAGTTTAAATATTTATGTTTTCACCATTTCAGTTTGCTGTATAGGCTCACACTGTGCTGACTTTGGTGGAATAGAGTGATCAGAGGTACTAACAAGATCCTTCTCATTGTATTGTAGCAAATATTTCAATTAAGTTTGGGATTTTGAGTTCATAGACCTCAGTTGAATTAGTTCTGTGGCAAGTAGTTTCCATTTAAAGTCTATTCAACCTTTTTTTAAGAATACAGACAAAAAGATGGCAGCAGTATTTAAAGAACTAGAGTTACATTAAATTGAGCAGGCTTTATTTTTGGCAGTAACTCCTTTCCTTTGCCCCTTTAATTGAGAGGAGGTCTGTAAAATCTCTTTCTGCTTTTAAGAGATAATAGTAGCTGTTATTTTCAATGGGAAAAAAAAAATTACCTAAAGGTGGGGTAAAGCTATCTTTCACTGTCAAAATCAGAAAAAAAAATACAATAGGGATGAAAAAAGGAATGACAAGACAGCAGCTCATATTTTCAGACCTGCCTCTTATTTCCTGACAAACTGCTGGGGAACGACAGGCAGACCACTAGGTCTTGTCAGCTCCTTGAGAATGGCACATACATACTAGCTCCAGACTGTCTGTAACATGGATTATACATCCCTGTCTGGTCAAAAGAGAGCATGAAACCAAACCGTTTTGACCAGCAAAATCCAACTGGTTTGGTTTTTGTTGGTTTGGTTTTTTTTTGGAATAAGGCATTAAAGAAGAGGATACTAGGGAAGCAGATGTATGAGACAGGAAAAGGAAGCATAGGGGAAGGGTGACCAAAGCATCACATTCTTAGTGATGCCTGGGATTTAGCTCAAGCTGGTGAAGGAGGACTGTTGTCTTCTGGAAAATGCCTGGTCTCCTCTTGGGATCAAGGCAATGGTAATCCTGGAGTGTCAGAAAATATCTGTCTATTCCGTGGAGATAACAACTACTAAAACCCAGCCAATCTAACCCTTTCTGGCCCCTGTTCAAACAGAAATAAACAGATGAGAGAGCCCACTTATTTTTTCTGGCACAAATCTGATTTTACTCATGTCAACTTTATCATTCACACTTCAACACAATCCATGAATGCTATTTTTATGAGAATATTTAGAAAGTGTATTCAGGACTTTAGCCTATGTTAATAAGGTCACATAAAAACTCAGCAAGGATCATTTTGAATGATGAGCAGGGATATTTTGAAAATTTGATACCTATTTAACATAAGTTTAACATAAGTTCTGATTTAGCATAAAGACAAAGAATTGTCATAATGTTTTTTAAACAATACACTGCATTTAACAAGAAGTATAATATTTTAGTCTAGCCAAATATTCTCTCTAACTTTTGGAAGTATCCAGACTTCAGATTGTATTTGAAGCACCCATCTTATGATTTCTTCACCAAATGCCTTTTGGATTTCATTTCCTCAAGCCTCATTTTGATTATATGTAAGAATTTCTATGACTGATTCTCTGGTTATAGAGTTAAAACAGCAATACAGAGAGTTAAAGAACAAAAATTACCTGATAAATTTCTGATTAAAATCTTTCCTTAATTCTAAAGTTAGAATGCAATCTCATCTGTCTTTATACACACACATAAAATGTGTATGTTTCAGAAAATAGAGCTTTGATTTGACACGCAAGTATGAAATGAAGAGTTCCCTTTTAAACCAAACATGAGTGAAGACTATGTGTGGTTTGTGTGGTTTACAGTTTTGGGCAAAACCTCTAGATCTTGTACTTACATGCCTTATCTGAATAAGTGTCCAGAGGTATAACTAACAGGAATCATATTATTCCTTTAACTTTTTATCTACTTCTCTTTCTTCTCTTGTGGTTTTCTTTAT
The DNA here is from genome assembly GCA_033124195.1 of Coracias cyanogaster. Taxonomy (NCBI): domain Eukaryota; kingdom Metazoa; phylum Chordata; class Aves; order Coraciiformes; family Coraciidae; genus Coracias; species Coracias cyanogaster. The sequence continues at coordinate 97,860 of JAVSBS010023757.1, read as the reverse complement.
TGCAATTGCTAAGACACTGACCACTCATATTAAAATACAAATGAAATAGACTTTTTCCCAATTAAATACAAAATTTTTCTTCCTTTATTTTGACACTCTTTTTTTATTTATTTATACATTCCCAGGAATCCAGCTTTTTTTTTTTAATGAACAAAAGAATATATAGAAAAATAATATTTTCAATAGACACTTCAGGAAAGCCACAGTACATAAATATATTCAATTGTGAAACTACTAAAATAGGCTAATCAAGGGCAGATCCTGAGACTACTACTATGGTTTTTTTTAGTCACTGGGTTTCAAGTTAGTGATGTCTCTTTAAATTAAACTTTCATGCTGTACCTCAGGCTTTTTAGTTCCTTAGTATCATATTTGTTCATCTGAATTATTTTTTAGTTCTACTCTGCTAGACACATACCCTAGCCCAAAAAGCACAGGTAGTGCTGCTGGTACTATCAAGTTCTCTAGGCAGTTCTGAGTAGATGAGTACTATGATTTAAATTAAGAAACCAAAATAAAATTTTAGCCTTTTTTGGTTGTACTCATAGTAAAACTTAAAAAAACCCTGAAGGATCTACCGTGACACAGAAATCTATTATTAATTGTTAGCAATAAACTATTTGCATGATTATAAGTAAATGAGGAGTCCAAAGAGTTCAAAGTGGATACCATGACAATAAAATTATTTCCATAACAGCTACTCCCTACAACAATTTCTATTACTGATAATTATATTTGACTAATATATCAGAGAAACAAACAATGCCTATGTGTTTCCCTGACAAAGGTAGTCAGAGTGTATTGAAAAGAGTGGATATGCAGATTAGGATGGCTGAGTATGTATGCTTCAAGGGCTGAATATAATGACAAGGCTAATAATCTGTCAGGCATACGGTTTTGCTGTTTGCTGATCAGTTTGGGAGAACAGTGAGAGGATGTTAGCAGTAACCATGGCATACTTTCAAATTGAATCCAATACCAGAAAGTTCTATTATCAAGGAAAGGCCTTAAAGGGTTAAAGAAAATTAGCTATGGCATTTGGGAATGCCATCCTTACTTTACTATTATAAAAGGATCACATATCTGAGAAGACCCTAAGGAAGGTGTCAGGCAAAGAAACAAAACCTTTTTTCATGATAGAAGCACCCCCTGGTTTAATGAAAGCTTTTACCATTCACTTCACAAAGAATTTCAGGTAATATTTTTTTCAAGTACACACCATTGCTAAATGCAATACAAAAGGCCTTTGGCTGTTGTCACTGTATCTTTTTGTGCTTCATTTTCCCCACAAAACCTCTACGCTGTAAAGGGGAAAACAGTTTTAAACAACTTTTTTTTTTTTCTCCTTCACGAAGAGTCATTGTAGGAAGACAAATGGGAAAATGAGAGAGGGGGAAGTATACACTGTACCCTTAGCAAAGCATATTTATTCTGCCCTAGCATGTGTTTCATTACCTCTCAAGGGTGCAGTTTATCTGCCTTTGTACTTCCAAGTAGCTGCAGTGCCTTTAAACTCCCTGAACGTGAACTCTCCTGTTACATCAGTGCCACTCGTAATACCAAAAGGATGATGTGGATTCGGTGTTCAAATGCTGCTGTTCTGTTAAATACTTTTAAGCCCCAATGTTCTAATATGCTGTTTTAAAGACTCCAGGTTGGAGCCCCCTATTCTGTAAACTTGCCCTTAGAAATAGCATCGTTACATTTTAGTGAGCTATCCCATTTGTATTGGTAATGTTGATCACATGAAGCTTTAACATTAGGGCTAATTTTGTGGGTTTTATGCTTTCATGATAGTACGTTCAAACAATTCCTCCACTTAATAGAGTATTAGGAGATAAGTGTGTGAGCATCGAGTGACTTTTGATACGACACTGTAATTGTAGGAAGTATAGCTACACTCTGCATCCCATTGTAACAGCAGTCTTCATGCAAAGTAATTGAATGTATTTAGACTGCCATGTGAGCTTAATACACGGTTATTGAACTGCTATCTTCTGGTTATTATGACATTCCTAACAGGGAATCTAACTCTGTTTTGTATAGATTAAAAAAGACGCACAATACATTAGTAAGTAACTTTTTTAGCTTGAACTTCACAGTGCAGTAAAGCATGAAATGCTTAAAGCACTGTGGTAGGTTGTCCATTAATATAAGAAGAATATGTACTGAAACTCAGTGCCTTGATACAGCATTGCTTTCTGCACCCTTAACTGTTAAACTTAATAATTTAATGAGTAATCTGAATATAACTATTTCTCGGTTGGTCTGATACAGAAAAAGATTAAGAAGCTTATGTTGCCTAAATGTAAGGCAGATTTCTCATAAAGCATTGTGAACATATCCTTGCACTAAAGTAATCATAGTTGCTGTGTCATCGTAACTATGATGGTTTAAGTGCAGAGAGAGTTGTAAAAAGAAATAACATCTTTCATTAGACAAACTGATTTCCCTGGAAAAACACACACTTTTATGCATAAGGCCCATTCTTCAGATCCCAAAGAAAAGAAAAATAAGTGTTAGAGAAACTTAATACTGGCTGGGAGCAATGGGTATAGTTAATAACCTAGACATGTGAGAGAAAGGGCGGTGAACACCTCTGGAGTCAAAAGGCAGAACAATGCCAATATGCATTCCCTAAGGGATAAAAGTAACTTTTGTTTCAGCAAGTTCTTAGAAAGATGAAGGTTACACTCCTGTACAATTAGCTGCCACCATTATGTTTGTTACCACACAGTGGAGAAGACCACATCTTGTGGTTACATTAATGGCATCCTATATTGCAACTCCAATTTTCAGCTGCTTGCAGCTTAATAGAAAATGTGTTTCCTACTGAAGCTAGAGCTTCAGTGCGTGGTCTTAGAGGGAGAAAATTCATCAATAGTGAAGAGATTGTACAGCAGTCCCCATAATATGAGTCTCAAGAACAAGCAGTGCATGAGGTTTTGAAAAGATCATTGCACAAGTAGATAAAATTCCTTCTTTACAGATCACCAGAAGGGGACCTAAGCATCAATGAATTTAATTTTTGAAGCCTTCAGCAAGACTACAACAGTTGAGAGACTACAGCTGAAGTATTTCGTAGCGTAGAAATAAGAGTATGCCATCCTGCCCAGACACTCCTGGCTGGAATTATTAGTCTTTGATAAGCCACACTCAGTATCAGAAAGTGAAAACATCCCTTCTGGATGAAATAAACTCTCATGGGTATATCTCCGTTTTTCTAGCATACCCATGTACTTGGTGGTGCTTTTGCCAGCACAGCCAGTACAAACCTTTTCACTACAGTGATTCACCTTTTTATGTTACCAGAAATTTGTAGTTTAGGCCTGGCCTAGCATTCTCCTTTCACACAGCATTATACATACGTTCCTTTGTTAAATCAGCATTTAAATCAACGAAACACATGTGCAATGCCTACTGCCGTTAAAAGGACTTGGATATATGCCTAAGTGCTATGCTGAATTGTGGTTTGTTTTTGTACTAACAGCTAGAATTGGTGTTGGTGGTATGAAAATCTCTTTCCATTTTCTATTTATATTCTTTCCTTCAATATGCAAAATGTCTACCTTTCCTCAAACTAAAAAAAAAAAAAACCACCAAACCCAAATGAAAAAAAAAACCAGTAATAACTCATCCTGTATTGCCAGAGCATTTTGACAGTCAAAAGCCAAAAAACATAACTAATTTTGGTTTTTTAGCTTTCATCTTCTCAAATAGTAAAATATACAATCGCATACCTGCCAGCATCACAATGCCAAATGAATGGCACAGCTCTAGAAAACAGCTAACATTCACCTGGCCTAAAGTCTACCAGCCTTCCTGGTCTAACCGCGGCTGTTGGCAAGTACAGGCTTTCAGCATTTCAGTGGGATTCAGACCCCTTAAACACGGTCTCTAAAACCAAATTTATCCAGCCATCTAAACCAATTTTTAATGCTTCGCTGAAGCAATGTGTGGACCCAATATTCTAATGACTTCTCCAGGTGCATGTTAAAGACTGAAACACCTTGATATGTCAATAGCTTTCTAGACTAAACAAAAAAAATTGGAAAAAAATCCCTGTTACTTTCCCAGGAATTATTTACACAGAACTCCTCCTAGTGTAGAGATGAGCAGGGGAATATGAGGGTAGCGCATTCTCACAGACATGTTCTGTGCCATCTGCTGCAAACAGTTCTGTGTTGGTGCTGGGAGCAGATTGATAGGATGAGGTTAGCTCGAGCAGTAAGACACAGCTTGGAATTCACACACATCCAAGTAACACTGATAACCCATGTGAACAGGAGTGCATTGATGCTACTCTTGTGAACAGAAAGGTTTAACAGCCATGAGAAAAAGACAATGAGCCCTGGTTTCCCAGTTGCAGTCATACAGTCATATGAAATTCAAAATCACACACAGAGCATGATGAGGAGAAATATCTGGAAAAACAGAGATCTTGAAGAATTATATTTCCTGGTGGATTTCTTCTTGTAACTAAACCAAGAGAAAACTACAAATCTGCACTGAGTACTGAGAGTCGAGTGGAATATCTTGTCACCTACTGTATTGCTAAGGTGCAGCCATAGCTCTGCAATAAAACCAGCTGAATGAGGAGAACAAAGATTCAGTAGTGTCTACAACAGAAATAAAAACCAACTTTTGTGATGCGTGTAGCACCTCTGTTTTGTAAAAGCCAACAATAATAATGTATAAACTAGTCTCTTCAAAATCCCCCAAATTCAAGGATTCACCACAATTTCTCTGTAGCCCAGCATAAGATTTTTCCTTGAAATAAGCCTGGCCACTGAACACCTGTGTTGTCCTGTGCTAATGCCAGAAGCTTCTGTACTTGACTTTTCTAGTTACTTGAACATGGTACTGAGAATAGAAAGGCTGTAAAGCTGAAGTGGTTAGTGGGATTGCTGGTTTATATCAGATATATGACCTGGTAATCAATGACTGACAAGCTCTCTAAAGGGGAATGCGTAACACAAGCAAGAACCTGCCCCTCAGATTGAAACTCGATGGCTGGTAAAAGATTTGTTAAGATTCACATCAGAATCAAGAATATCACTGCAAGTGCTTCCATGACAACAAAATATAATGTCATAATGCGCATGATGATTTTATGACAAGGATGAAGCCTGTTTATCCAGGCAGCCTCTGCAGCAATGAACAGGACCGGAGAAAAAGAGTCCACTTTGGGAACCAGTATATACTACTAACAGTTTCAAAACCGAGATTTTTCTTAATATAGAGATAGAAAAATTGGCTTATTAGGTCTAGCTTATTCCCATCTTGAGCAAGATCAATAACTACAGTACACAGTCACTATGTACAACTTGCTTTTGCATAAGCAATGAAATGCCATGGTTTTTCTTGAAAGGAAACTGAAAGAGTCAAAATCCGAGCCTGTTTTATTGGTACACATACAGAAACACAGAATTGAATCACCAAGCACATGTGAGAAAATACAATCCCACATACTAGGTTCCAAAACAGATACTTTGCTTCCATCAGCTTGTTTGGACCCTTCAACAGAGCACATTATTCTTAAAAATACTGTGGCTCTCTTTTCATGCCTGTTTTGGCAGTATGTGAGGTTTATAGATCCTTAAAGCTTCCATCTCACCTTTTATTTCTAAATTCTCTGAGAAGCATATCCTGTTACCTGTATTCCAGCACCATTATCCCACTGGTTTTGAGTCATACAGTTAGTATCAGATTCTACACCATGCATCGGTATGGTGTACTACTTTCCTATCCTGGATACATTCCATGCATTAATATAGAAACAACTCCTTTTTTTTTTTTTTTTACACTTTGCCTAGTTTTCTAGCCTGGATAATTTCAGTTTCTGTACTAAATATACTGCTCATGTATATAGCTCCCATCAGTGTTACACATAAGCATACTTAAACGCCCATGTTAAATACTGATCCTCAAGAATGGTTTCTCTGGTAACCCACATCCTCAGATCACCTGTACAGATGGAAAGAAATCTTATCTCACAGGTACTGATGCAGAGAATGAGGGAGAAAGTAGTAATCTGCAACACGACTGAAGTGATGTATTTGACTAATAATCATAGGTATTATGCAAGTATATACAATTCAATATTACTATAGATCCTAATGGAAATAGGACTTGAAAAGTTCCATCTACCATTCACATCTCTGCACCTGACTGGTACAATACTTACTGGTCTACTTAAATGCCATCTTCACACCAGTTTTCAGTGGCAGTCTCAGCTGCACGAGTGGGTGGTTATTGTAAGCCTGTAATGACTGCTAATGCTGGTATCCAAGCATGTCAACAGTGACAGCTATGAAATTGTTTCTACTTAAAACCAGTTTAGCAGACCCCTCTATCCTCCAGTTATTCACTTAATCTTAGAATAATAAAAGCATAAGATACAATGGGCAAAAATATTTTAAGTCAGATTTCACCATTCCTGCTCGTAATTTTATTTTTTTTGAAGTTTACCCCATCATGGAAATGAGTAAAGGTACTCACAGGAATAAAAATCTAAATTATTGTACATTAAAGTAATCATGACGGGACAATGATAAAGTCGCCACAGTTTTATTTTAAATGGTTTTCTAATGTCAGGAACATTATAGATTATTTGTGAAAGAAACATATAAAGCCTTAAGTCTTCTATTTTTCATATTTAGTTTAAGGATTTCACTTCAATCAGCTTTCTCTACTTCCTTTTTAGAACTATCTTTAGCTGAGTGGCTAAGACTGCCAGTGAATACATAACAGTCGTTAAGCAATAATTTCCCCCTAGGAGAAAATTACTTTTTGCATAGAATAAAAAGGAATTAAATTATTTGAGGCTCAAGAAATAAATTTTTCTCGACACAATGAATCTATTCCTTTAATTTATTATTTTTAGTGCAGAGAAATGCTTTTTTCAAATTATGTGTGTAATATAATAAAGACTGCATGCATAATTTTTAACCTTTCTGAAATAACCACATAAAAATTATAAAAGCAGTCACAAGAACAATGTTCATGATATGCATGGCCTAATTACATGCTGAGAACATTTGTTCTGATTTTTTTTTACAGTCTGAAATTCACCTTTTTTGTTTTCAGAAGCCATAGAAATAGCACAGCACACTTTTCAGAATAATGCAGCTGTCATAAAAGGAATATGCAAATCATTATTATTTAAGATTAACTTTATCTTTTTCTCAAAGAGAGTTTTATCAAATGTGACTCACATAGAAAGAGGTCCTATCAGAATATGAGAAATATTATTCCCTCCTTTGATATATAACTCCCCAAATAATGCTGCTGTATCAGACAACAATTACCTTACTTGTATCCACAAGCAGTTTATTTCTTCTAAGTCCTACACTTAACTACAATTGCTTTCATATTTGCCAAAGGAAAATGTTAAAATGCTAATAATCCAGTAACCTATTCCATGACAGTGAGTCACTGGTTTGAACTTTTATTTCAGTCATACATACACAAAGAGCTAAACTTTAATATAAGCACAGAAATGGAGGTAGATATATTATAAGAGATGTAATATTGGGCCTTAACGTTTCCTATTACCATGAAATAACTAGTAGCAGTCACAACAAAGACCTTAGGAGCACAGAAAAAATGCACGTGTTTATACAGAAGTGCACTTCTGCTGCATTCTGTTTGTGAAAGAAAAGCTAATGACTGAGACAATCTTCAGTGCAGAAGAGCATCAATCCTAGTTTAGAGATTCTTGGTATTTTTATGCATGAGTTCCTTTTCATTTCAAATAACTGAAGAAATATTTGGAAATATTACTGAAAATGTTGTATGTGGCTCATTAGATGAAAGTAACTCAAGCCAACTATTAGGACAGCCATCTCTGTGGTGAACCTCCCCATATTACAGAAGATCTAGACTCCAAGCACTAGGATAGAAACTATTTTAAAAGACATAAATAGTTGTGTTTTATCATTCCTGATTGCAGATGAAGTTTCACACTGTACAAGGGTCCAACATATGAACAAGAGCTGAGTTAACAAGGGAATTTAAGTGAGACAAAAGCAACCCTTTTTTTTCTATTTCTGATTTTGAGGACCTGAACTCCATACTCTGGGTATCATTTTTATGACGGTGGTTTTACATATCAAGAGGAGTATAAAAGAAACTGATATCTGCATTTACTATTAAGCCTAAAATAAATAAATAAAAATAAGCCACTGTTTACACTTCATGTTTCTCATCACACTTGAAGAGATAGCTCTTATAACATGTGTAAAGAATAATACATTTTACTGTTACATGAATTTAAAAAATTGCACATCACTATTTAGTTCTGGGTAATTAAATATATATTTTTTAAGAACAGAAGAAAAGTAAAAACCACAGGAATCTAAATGCATCGAGATTTAGTGTGAAATTTTCATTTGCAAAGATCTAGGAGAAACTACTAGTTAAAATACTAAATACTAAGTAATAATAATGTGACTATCTAGGGACTTCCTGGCAAAGTTACAGGAAGCAAGCAATTCATATACCCCAAAAAATATTTCAAAAATAAAAGGCTGCTTCTTTTAGAAAGTATTTAAAGAATATTAACAAAAATAATATAAAAGACGTGTAATTCACATCAAATTGTAATGCAATTTGTATTATTATAGGTTTTACTGCACCCTTTCACACTAGAGGGTGCTATCATTTTGAGTACTGTAATTAGCCTGGTTTACAAATAGGGTAATTACAAAGAAAGCAACCAGCCTTCTGACTGGCAAGAAGGTATTTCACAATGCACCTTCCATGGAAACTCTTCATCATTTTAAGTATGTTAAAACCTATCAGCCCATTTCTTTGACTCATTAAAATAATAAATAACAAACGTCAAAATTAAGATTTTACTTTCCTTAATATGTTTTTCATTTTTGCACAGGGGATCCAGATTGTCATCTTTTTTTTCATAACTGATCTTGAAATGAGCCATTTTATATAATTAAACTTGTTTGTACAATGGTCACAGGTTTAAAAATACTAAATGTCAGGTCATTAACAGCTGACTGCCCTCAAATCAATAAACACATATACATATGTCTTTGCATATTTATAAGCGTGAACCTATAAGAACTTGGTAATGAATAAAAAAATTACTAAAGTGGCAATAATTTATTGTAAGGCCTTTAAACCTAAGCTCTAGGAAAATTTCCCTTCATCGGTTTTTGAAATTTACTACATAATAACACTAAAACCGAGTACCTAAACAGGTACCAGGAAATATTTATTCAAATACAAACTCCACATTTGTTTTGGTGTTCTAAAAAACTATTTCTATTTCTTTTCACACAAAATTAGTGTTTGGGTTTTTTTTTTCCAAATACAAGAATCTTACCGTAAAGAAAACACTCAAGAAAATTACCAAAAATGTTTGGTTTTAAAGGTTTGAGAATAAATTGGTAAAAAACCATCTCGATACTGACAGTCAGCCTTGCTGACGTATTTAAACCCTGTCCCTGTTTATAATCACCTGTTCAGAGTGCAAAATGTAGCAGACACAGAGAATAGCAAGTAACAAGTACAGCATATTGAAAGAAGTAATTTGATTGAATATAATTTTGAAATTGAAATTCATTTGCATATGAAATATGTTTTGCAATTTATTTGGTTCAGATTCTTTGCAGAGTTCAGTTTTCATCTTGTTTAGATGAGACTGTTGATTACTGATGGGACAAGGTGAGTGCTGGGGCAAGGCCCCTGCCAGGAGATGTGGCAGCAGCCTGGCCCTTCGTACGCGCTGCTGACAGTGCGCTCCAACACTCCCACTACCCTGTGAAGACAACTGTTCTGCTAGTGAGCTATGCCTCCTACTTTTGTAACAGTTGAAATTGTTTCAAAGCTGGGAAATGCTCCGCTGAGAAAACCCAGAAGATTTCCTGTCAGGAAAGAGTCTTCTGTAATCACCAGATCCTTTGATAACTTTAAATAGAGTAAGAATTACTTTAAACGGTAACCTCGACAGAAGAAATGATAAAACACAACAATCCCAACTTTTTCTGTCCAGCTCATCTTATTGCTATTGCTTTCTCCAACATAAGCAACAACCTAACTAAAAACAGTAAAGAAATACACAGAGCTTGGGGTGGAAAGTGCATTTAGTCTGTCCTTTTGTACTGTGGGCTATGTTCCCTGTATATTAATCTTAGATCTACATCAGCACCACGAAAAGGTCATGAAAAGTTTTATTACCATTTCTAAAGAAAGCCTAACCTAGGCTAACCAGCTAATGCCTGTCTTTAAAATTCTACTACTCCATTCACTCATTCTCAAATTACTTATTAATTTAGCTGACGATTTCCTGTGGCTAATCTTACAGACCTAAGTCTGCTTCTGTCTTCATCCTTCAAAGAAGAATTTAAACCTCTGTAATGTAATTCAGAAGTTCAGACTCGCTTTCACATATCCCTCTATCTTTTCTGCTTCAAGTCCATGTCCTGCATTTAAATGAACAATGATAGAAAGAACTAATATTTTCTTGTATGATTTAAATCGTAAGACTGAAGACTTAAAGAAAGAAAAGGTACTGCTATTTAACTGTTTTCTTAGGCGACGACAGCTATCTATTGAAAGTAGAAGGTTCTTTGCATTAAATCTCTTGCCATTTTACTGGGGGTAGTTCCATGTCCGAAATGTTTCTTTTGTGTCTCACTGACATGGAAAAATATACAAATGCCAGGCTTCACATATTCTGATAGAGAGTAATCTTAATTCAAGTTTTCTTAAACTGAGAATTGCTTTTCTCTAAGCACAAGAAACCTTCAATGCAATAAAGATCTGTACTATGCCACCAGACATGAGCTTCTTTGAACTGAATTAAACCCACTTCACCAAGATTAATTTAAAGGCTAAAGTTTGTAACTTACACAATTTTCAATATCAATGAATTGGGATATCTCTGGCAGTAAAGAAAGCCAAAGAAGAAATATGGAATAAATTCACATATCCTTGCAAGAATTACGATAATAAATTCATCTTAGCAGATAGGATGACTTTTTCCAGAGAATAAATGTCTCTTCCTGGTTGCCAAGGTACAGAATTTTCACTCAGAGCATATTTTGAAAATTTGGAGAGTTAGAACTTTTACAGTAATTTTAAGGTGGTCAAAGGGAAGTGGTGAGTAGCTAAAGAAAAGCAATTTTGTTGAACACAAAACAGAACCTAAACCAGGCAGGAAATAGTATGCAATCTTCTGTGAATTCAACTTATTAAATTCATAGGATTCATAGAGCATATACTAGAAAGGGAACAAATTTTCCTGCTTTGCTTTAGTTAACGTTCAGTGCTCATTAACTTACTGTGATAGGCCCCAAACCAAAACAGCATTTAGGTGCTCAGTTGTTTTATAAGTATCTAAATCTCACTGACTTCAAAATCCTTTCAGCAGAGATATCAATGAGATTTTCAAGTTTTGCAATGAAGTCAACAGAATGAATAAAGTCTACCTTCAAAATTTAATCCATTTTTTAATGGGGGAATACACATCTGACTATTACAAACAAACAGCCTTCTGAGTTTTGTTTGTGTCTGGTACGGTTTTGTGTAGGAGGGGAGGGGGCTACTGGTGTGTCTTCTGTAAGAACTTCAAGAGGCTTCTCCAGCTCCAAGTCAAATCCACCTCTGGCCGAGGCCAAGCCAATCAATGCCTCTGCGATGACATATTTAAGAGACAAAAACCTGTTGAGAAGCTCCAGTTGTTTTGGAAGCTCCTTTGGAGAGGAGTGGACCAGGAGAGAGACAACCATGCAGACACCCGGGTCAGTGAGGAAGAAGGGCGCGAGGCATGCTGGAGCAGCCATTCCCCTTTTGGCTGGTGGTGGGATGGCAGGCTGAGCCCTTGCAGACCTTAGAGGTCAACAGTGGAGAAGAATCTCATCTTTAGCCTGTGGAGGACCCCATGTCAGACCAGGGGACAGATCCCAAAGGATCCCAAAGAAGGGCCTGACTCTGAGGGAGACCTACGCTGGAGTGATCAGTCGCTGGGAGGATCACAGCCCATGCTAACTGGAGAAGTTTGTGGATCATGCCACATTGCTGCAGAGGACTGTGAGGAGCTTTCCCACTGAGGAAGGAGGAGCAGGAACAACATGGAATGGACTGGGACTGACCAGAACCCTCATTCCCTGACCCCCTGGTGCCACTGGAAGGGAGGAGGTAGCAGAATTGAGCCCAGGAAGAAGGGAGGGATGGGGGGGAAGGTTGTCTTTAAGATCTAGTAGTATTTATCACTGTCCTACTCTGATTAAATTACTGAATTGGTGTTGGGTTTGTTTAAAACAAAGTGCTTTTGTTTCCCCAAGTTGAATCTGTCTTTTGGCTGTGACTGTAAGCGGTCAGTGAGCCCTCCCTGTCCTTTGTCTCAACCTTTGAGCCTTTTCTTCTGTTTTCTCCTTCCCATCCCACTGGAGGATCCCACATAGTGAGGAACTGCGTGGTGCTTTATTGCCAGCTGAGTGGACTCAAACCACGGCACCTTCTTAACCAAAAAACCCAACTAAGCAAAATCCTCAAATTCAAAAACTTTGCAATATAGAAGACTGTTGGAGAAATACTTGAAATACTCTACTAAACTTCATCACATCTGGCAACTCAGAATATGGGTTATGCAGGAAGAGTTTAAAGAGTATTCGTTTATCACATCTTTCTGGAAATTCTCCAGCAATACCCAAGTGTTTTTTTCATTAAACCTCTGAGCCTAGATGGTAGTGTGCAGTATTGACACAGTGATTTTTCTGCTGAGTTACAGTACCACTGGGAGACTATGCTGAGGCTGGAGCATAGAGGACATCAGGGAAAGAAGGTGGAATATCCTCTTCCCTCCCAGCCACACACTAGGACTATCATCTATTAACTCTCATTCACACATCATTTTATTAGGCAAACAATTTCCAGACTAAATAGTTACTCTGACACCTGCAAAATGCAATGTATGAACACTTTTAAAAAGTAATTTCTGACCACCTAATCCACTTTCCCTAATCCACTTAGAGTTCTGGTAGGGCAAGAATTTGATCAATTTGCTGTGACTTGAAGAGGCACATGATTCTATTTACTATGTCTCTCTACTTTTACGTGACAAAATGAGACTAGATGGCACTTACAATGAGATAACCCTGAGAATAAGTGTAGCCAAAATTTTTCAATCCAGTAGTTTTCCACCAAAATTGCATTATTGGAACAAAGTGTTTTTTACTAATATAGTGCTGATGGCCACAACTATCAAAATGAAAAAACCCAAAACTTTTTACTACGTAAAATCAGTACTTCAAAATATCGAATAATCTTTATACATAGCAATAGTGGCATAGGCTGTATTGCTTTGGTAGCTTGTATTGCTACCTAAATTTAAATAGCTTGGAATTTTCCAGATGGTCTTGAAAATATGTCCTTTTGGCCTAATTTTAGAACAATGAAATTTTTCATAGGATTGACTTGTCTAACTGCTACAGAAAAATTACAACAGCTAATTTCTGATTACAGTCAATAATTTCAAAATACAAAGTAAAAAGAATTTAACTAGTTGTTCCATTACCTATGACCTTTATGCTAAACTATCAGCTTCAGAAAACTTGGATCAAGAATATGGTACATTTCTCAGTGGCTAATACAGAATTGTTAACCTTTTCATGTGTACACTTAAACGTATTTCATTTTTTAACTTGCATATAAAGAACCCAAACTGACATTCATATTTTGCTTCTTGAATGTATCTGCTTTCCACAGTAGTTTAACTCCATGGAGCTGGATTAATGCATTGCATGGCTGAGCCGTAAGTCACTGCAGCACACTGGAGCACTGCAAACTTGAACACAATACAAACATCATTTTGCTCATTGTTTCCTGTTCTATGATGATGTTCCATCAATTAGAGGCTGCTGAAATGGTAGAATGTTTTGAAATGCTTTTATGTTATGCAATTAACATATTTAAGACATACTTTTTAAACCTATGGCTATTGATAGTGCTGTAACAACACTATAATCTTTTTTCCCTCCCCCCCAACCCTGCTTCCCTATATGCTTCCCTGCACAGCTGCCATGTGCTTGAATACTATTTCCTTATGATAACAACAGTGGAGATAATTATAAGGATGACGGTCAAATAAGGGCTGAATTGCCTTTCTTTAAGGTTTATTTTACTACATTCACTAAAAGGAATAGTAAGAGCTGTAAACAGATACTCCTGTTTCAAACACAACTACATTTCTAACAGCTGGTTTCTCACTCATAGATGCTCACAAAAAGGGAGGTCTCCTGCATTTATTATACAAAGAATTCATTAACTATATCTTTATATAAGGAATTGACTTGGACACAGAATAATTAAAAGTTCTGAGTAACAAATACTTTTACCTATTGACTGCAGTTTGGTTTTAACCATGGCATACCACACCTTTATGGATAGTCTGTAAACTACTTTAGTCCCATTACTTGGTGCCCCTCCACAAGAATTGGGGATACAGTTGTATGTGAGATATTTCAGCTGGCATATATTCAAAATCATGAATGGCTGAAGCACATCCAATTAGTGCTGAAATGTCTTTGAACTTCAAACTGACAGGAGACCTGGAATGTCTTATGCCAATTACTGCAGTGGGTAGGACTGAAGGACTTCCCCTCTCATACTATTCTGCTGAAGACAGAAGCTTTGTACTTCCTCAGGAATTAGTGTCACAGTGCTTGAAGACTTTGGGAGCGCTCTTCCCATCAGTAATTCAGCCCCTTGCTGCTGCAGAGGAATACACCTTATAAACAATTTCATAAACAGATTATGCTCTGTGTTAAGTGTTACCTACTATTCTAGTCACAGAGGTTGCTACACAGTTTAATACTGCTTAATAGTTAGAAATGCTGATTTCCACTAGAAATTTTCATGGTAGGCTTCTAATGTTGTAAGAACAACATCCTTTAACAGAAACAGTTCATCACATCTACTGATCATGCTTCTGGTTTTTTTTTTTTTTCATTTTCTTTTTGATTTATTGCATAGGGAAATACAGTCTTTACTGGGCTGGACTCTCTACATAGGGGTTTTGTTGTATTTACAAAAAATAGGCATTTTTTGTAATTATATTTGCCTCTTACGCAGGCTGTCCATTTCAAAGCTTTGTCCTAGTAGGAAGCGAAGCAATGAGCAAACGGGTCTCTGGTCTGAGGCGTGTATCTAGCTCAGAAGGTACTGGTACAGCTTTCAGTATAAAAAGGCATTGGTAGTGACCGCGTCAGCTGAGACTTTGTGCTTTAGTCCTGGGCCTCTCCCCATCCCCCTCGTAATCAAAGAGGAGCCACTGACATTAACCTCACTGTATCCTGATGTCTTCTTTAGCAACATAAGAATGCATGGTGCTTTCTACAGGGACAGATAATCTTCCCCTCTGCCCCCGCTGACATTAAAATCGATGACAGCGACGTATAAATAAATGCAAGGAGATACAACAACAGATAAGGAAATTAAGGGTAGAAATGTATAAGTGTGTGTTATGTCATACTAGCTCAATTTTTATCCTCTCCAGACTTTTGTAACACAATGGCCCCGAGAATACATTGCTGCTAGAACTGAAGTTGGAAAAGCTAAATCAAATCCAACTATATCTCTAGTATGTGAATCCCTATTAGCTTGGTGTCTACTGCAAGCTTTTAAATAGAGCTAGGTGACTTCTGATGAATAGCAAGCATGCCAGGAAACATGGCTTTGGTCATCTTGAAAGTCTCTATGAACCTGACATAAAGCTGCTGAAAATTTTGCCTGAAAAAAAAAAATTCAGTTAGATTTTTCTAAATAACTTCCCATAGCTGGTTCTCCCAGCTTTTCAGTGGGTGTTACTCTCCTGTCATTTCCTGCAGTTGGTACTGAGGAAATGACTACAGATGACTTAGGCTACTGCTGGAAGGTCTGTCCTAACAGCGCAGGTCAGTGTTAGACAGGCAGAACATTCCAGGCAAGCACTCAGTTCTTCAACCCCAATGCTATTTCCTGAGAAACCATATCAGAAAGTATTCATCATTTGACAAGGAAGAAACTGCTATGAGTAGTGAGTAGAAAAATAAGAAACCAGATAGAGAAACAAAGACAAATGGGTTGGAAAATGGACAGATGAAGCAAATAAAAACCAGCAAAACTGGTCACGACTGTCCTGAAACCCACTCCAGCCAATAATAGATGGCTCCCAGATCCCTGCTTGTGGTTCCACATTGGGCACGTCATGGGAGGGAGAAAGCTTGCTCCATGTTACATCATATTATGCCGATGTTGTACTTCAGCAATAAGCAGTCCATCTTCAGATAGTATTGAGTTTGTTATGTTTTTTCAATGAAAAAAATTGTAGAAGATTTCTTTCTACTATTCATAATTTAACACATTTGTACCACAACAACAAACATTAGCTGAATGTCATGAACATGGGTTTAGGGTTGTTTGGTTGGTTTTTGTAAATGTCAACAAGGTTGTTCAAGCTTAGGATTGAAATCAAATATCTAAGTTCTCAAGTGTGAAATAACACACTTTTTTAAACTGACACCGCTGTGCTAATACCACTGTCTTTGTCATACATCTTACAAACTCCCAAATATTATACACAAGTCAGGGGTACTCATCACAGATGACTCAATGGTTCTTTGACCAGCAGCCTGGCATATTAACCAACCCTTGTACAGCACAAGTCCTTGACCTTTTTCATCAACAGGACAACTGGAAAAAGTAAATATTTGACATCCTTTTTTCTTTTTTTTACAGTAGTATTTTTCTTCTGAGGAGCTACAATACACAATTCTTTGCTTTTTAGAAAGATTTTTATGATGCATACTATCTTCTTACCCTTGATGTTCAGTCTTCTGTAGGGGCTAATCCGTGCATGAGCTTTTACAAGCCCCCTACTATGAAAGTCAAATCAAGAGCCCTTATGAATATGCATGAGCAAAACGACTAATACAGTCATTTACTATGGTTACGTACTGTTCTGGGTGGCCCTCGAAGCCAGTCCAAATGGTTTTGATTTCGTGATTGAGATTCTTAATGGTAGTAATTATCTGTTGCAGCCATGCAGTACCAAACATGATGGGTGATAGAGATATTAAAAAAAAAAAAAAAAGGCAAAACTTAAAAAAAAAACCCAACAACCAGCAACCCTGAAGATGCTAATGCTCACATTTTAGTTCCTACAGGGCAATTAGCCCCTACTAATGATGTTTATATTTATATGCAAATGTGTAAAAAAGAATCTTAACAGATACTTCAAATTTACACTCCTGGGATATCTGACTATCCCATCTGTCTGTAGAAAATAGTTTCCATTAGCTGTATGTGTTGCTGATTTGGCAATAAGAACTATTTAATCTCTAGTAATTTCTTTTTGATTTTGTTTTGCCATTTCCTTCAGCTCTGTCATAAAAGCCCCTACTTAAGAATATGAGATTTGCACAGTGCATCAGCAAAGGTTTTAGGCACACTTCCAACAAGTCATGCATTTTGGTTTGAGTTTCAATAATCTATTTTTGTCCTCATTTACCACGGCTCTTTAACTCATTAATAATAATTTGGTAGCCTAAACAAACCTTTGAGAGCCACTCACTAGAGTCAATGCTTACTTTCTACTGTTCTTCATTATTTGCAAGCAAGATTGACAACAATGCTTGCAGGGTATATGGCTATGACAACAAGGCTATGCAGCATCTTCCAGAATGAGATAACAGTTATTCTTTTTTCACTGAGAGCTGGTCTTCCAAGACCAACCTGAGCATGATGATGTAATGTAAACCCCATTATATCACAGCAAGTATTTTATTTAGCTTTGCATTAACCAGTCACCTAAGTTTCCTTACCAATGAAATACACCCTTGTAAAATAACAATCATTTTGGTTTATATTATAATGATTGTAGATATTAAAATTCTTAGAGTTGGATTTGCACAAGTTACTGAGAAAAGTTAATTCTAAATATCTGAATTGTCTTAGCCCAACATAAAAAGCTGGCTGATAACTGCTTTGAAAACTTTTGATGAGTTATTTAAGCCAATAATCATAGGAACATAACCTAAAGATCATTTCAGATCAAATTATTTCTTTTTCTGGGAACACCAATATGTAAAATTATTGACCAGCTAATTTTAGGGAGTTTTCCACCATCTTCAGTAGATGTCCTGCATACCACAGGTTCTCTAATTTGTCTGCACTATTAAATCAACATAGAATATGTTTTGTATCTTTCATGACATAAATTACTTCGTGTGTGCGCCAACCTCAAGGACACCTTTGAAGCATGCAAAGCTAACTCTAAGCTTTCCTCCGTTTCCTGTGCTAACCTCCACCAACTGTGCTTTCATAGCCACAACAGAGTGTATACCCACACACATGTTCTTTAGCTCATTTTCTTTTTATTCATTCATATTTTAGGAAAACGTTATTGACTATCTCCCAGTATTCCTAAATAATAATAATAGCTATAATAACATTAAATAGAGAAGAGGGTACCTCAACTATGGCTTTGTAACACTGCAATGTAACTGTCTTGTTTTTCTGTTACGAATTCTCTATATACATGTCTACTGATCACTAGAAGATGATTTGTTTCTATTTATTATTCAGACTTTAGGAGCTTAGGAAAAGCAGTTGCCTTCCAGGTCCCTCATCCAATATCTGAACAATCAGAATGCATGACTAATTCTCATTAAGCTCAATGGCTTTAGCTGCAATTTCCCCACCTGTTCCCAAGTTCAGGATTGAGATTTTTATTAACTCTTCCAGCACAAGAAACAAGATTAGTTACTTTTTTTTTATTTAATTACTGAACTGTAACAAGTTAGACTGTTCAAATGCCATCAAGTCTCTCTCCATTTCCCCTTCCATTGCCCATTGTTCTCCTCACATATTAGAAGAAGAAAAATATTCAAGCAGAAAGATCTTGCATATGAATGTGTCCTCTTATAATGTTTTTATTCAGCGAAGCCATGGTCTAATTTTCATGATCAGACTTCTCAAAGATTTCACCTTCACCCTGAATATAGCTGTGACAAGTAAGTCAGGGTCCAGTGATTCCAATTAGAGAGGTTTTCTCATGAAGGTAAAGCATATTGCATTTCCTGACAATACTGTATTACAGCAAAATTATTGTGAAATGGTTTATCTTTAAAGAGGGCAGTAGTAGCTGCAATCGTCTTATTCAGTGACTTAAAATGGTGACATAAAGCAGTGGATAGCACAAAATATCTGCCAAGCACTATTTTTCTCCTATCAGTGTTTCACAAAGCATGTGCTTTCATGTGCTTTTACTCTTAAAAAAGAAACTGGCAAATGGGGACACGTTTTTCACCAACAACTAAATAATAGTTCCCAATATTGTTTTTAATTCTATATCTAGCTTTACCTTTTTTTAAGGTAAAAGGCCAAATCTCATTTAATAGTGATAAAATACTAATTGATATAATACAGACTATACAAGGAAATACAGCTGTAAAACTTGAAAGGACGATTAAAATAGGATTATCTTTCATAATTAGAGTAGAAGGATTAAGAAAACAGAGAAAGTAGCAGATATTGTCTACACAATGTTCAGCATTCAGTTTCTTTACAGCATCTTCTGTATGCACAGCATAATTTGTAAATAACAGGGTTGTTTAAAGGTGCATCAACTTTAAATTACAGAACCCAGTTTACACAGTGACAAGTCATACGACTAGCAGATTCTTCATAACTGAGAAGGTGGGCAGGAAACTAATCTATTTTAAGACAGTGAAATATCTTAAAGAGTGAGAGATTCACGCCACTTGACCTTAGGTGTACAGTTCGGGCCTACGTGAGAGCCTGAAGTCCCTAGTTCTCTTAGCAGTCAGTGAAGATTTAATCTGTGAAGTTAATAGACTACTGGTGTCAGTTACCCTATCAGAAGTCCGCATTTTCTTTACGATGAAATATACCAAGTCCTCAATCAATTCTCAGATGTAGAGACTACATTATTGTCATATAAACCCTCTCCTTAAGGAACCATGCTCCCTAGGGTATTTAACCAATCAGGTTTTCATTTATTAATTTTGTTTTTCTATCTCCAAAACGGTGCACTGATCTCATATTGATCCTTTGAAGCAGATAGCATGCACATGCCTTTTATTTTGGCAAAACCCTCTAAAGCAACAAATCCCAAGAAACACTTCCTTATACATGTTAATGAGAGAACTAATCCCAAAGGGAACAAGTAAGCAAGACGTGGTCAATTCATGACACTAAGAGAAAGATCAAGTACGAAGGAAGATTTTCAGTGAGGATTTTCTCTGGCCAGAAAAGGCACTGGAAACGTGAACACAAAATTTTCAGGAATAACTTACAGAATTTATAAACTAAAACCTGTCCCACAGGAGAAGAAAATGTTGCTTTGCCATTTATTCAGGAATTGAAAATTGCCTATTGAACACTAGGAAGTGTTTGCTTGCAGTTTAACTAGTGGCATGAGGCCCTGAAGAAGAATCAAACAAAAAACGTGAGAAATGGTAACCAAGGTAAATGCATAAAAAGCATAAAAACTGGTCAGTGGAGGGAACACTCCATTGCATAAGAGAACCATTCAGACAGCCATGCCAACGTCCCCTTTCTGAATAATGCATCATATCGATAATGTTGCCATCTAGGGAATAATTTTCTACATCATTTCACTAGTACTACAGTTCACCAAGTAACAGGACCTGAACAACTACAAATAACATAGTGATTACAAAACCAGTATTTGACAAACCAACTTCATCTACCATTTCAACAACATTATGGATGTCAAAGGCCTGGGATCCTGGACCATTTGGTAGTTAACTGTGGTGCTGTCGGCATTCCCTGAGCCTCCTTCAAGTTCTTTGAGACTGACTGTGAAGATGCACTAACTGAACTGCTTGAAAGAACACTTAGGTTGTAAAACATATAGTAGCTTCTAACGTAAGAGACTGAAACTACGGTCCATGACATGCAGCATCAGAGCTGTGAACCATTGTCAATTAATAAGTGGGATCAAGATTTTTTCCTCCTCTATTACAAATATGAGGTCAGTGATAATGCTCAATGACATTAAGCTGCCTTTAAATATCTCTGTTAGAATAGAAGATTGAGAGCTGTGCATAGATTTTAAATGACTTTCCATATACATTGAAGCCACATTAACTGGAAACACAACCTTACATTTCCCAAAGAGCTACTTAAAATACAGTAAGACTTCTTTATCCAAGAGGCCTTTTAGCCATGTATTCATACAGAGGTACCCACAAAAAAGTTACATGGGCATTTTCTGTAATGTTTGGTTGGTCCTTTTTGTAAGAGAAAAGAGACCGAGATTTAGGCAACCTTATCTAACGAGTGACAAGTGATATTTCTTTCAAAATTATTCTGAATATCACGTTACTTAAATCTTAGCACAGCTTTCAAATGTTATGGTGATCCACTCTGGTGGATCAGAAATTTTACTGAATTCATTGGTGTGATTACTGCTTTGCTGATATTTAATTGAGAGGCAGATCAAGATTTTTCAATTAGATCAGTGTACGAGGATCTGCATAAGCAGACATGCAGATTATAAACTGGGCTCTCTATTGCAAAGTAGGGAAAAAGTATTATTCACTTGAGCTTTTAGTTGCTTAAATTTCCATACAAGCTTTGTCTTGATGGAAGCTCAATAGAACTAGAAATAAAGAAGCAAAAAATCTATGACTAACAGTCACAAACTGGAAGTTAAAAAAAACCCAGAAAAATCCTGTTTTCTGTTATTACACATACTACAAGTGTCACATCTTAACCAATTCTTCAAAGCTTACCAATACTATATCCTCTGTTTCCAGCGGTCTTGTATATAATTTGCTTATGCATTTGTAAAAAGAAATAAATGTCCGTTAAAAAATACGTGTTATCTTATACTACTGTTCACTGCTTTCTTAAGCAACATGTTGAGAGCTGAAGGCAGTATTCTGATGCACATGAATCAGAAGATGGGCTTATTGTAATGGAGTAAATGGAAGAGTATAAACAGATGTGAGGAGAATAAATGAAACATTTTTATTAATGTGGAAGAAATGTATTGTTAAATTTGAGGTAAGAGCTTACCTGAAGATTATCTAGATATTCAGTATCTGGTTTGGGGAATTTTTAAAATCTTTTCAGTCTAAACAACATACTGTTTACCACAGTGTGTTAAATTACACCTGACCCAAAATAAAGACCACGTTTTCAGGTAACTTTCCTGGATATGTAATAATTGGTATTGAATAGGAATAATTCATTGTGTGCTACAGTTTCTGGAGATGCTAATTATTCATTTCCTTGTTTAAAATGCTCAGATGTTGTGCATGACGTGACAAGTGAGGAAATGCCCTTACTGGTAGGCAGCAACGTTAATCTGCTTTTGAAAAACACTTTCTGAGAAAGTGAAGCTTTCCAGCTTTAAAAGTTGTCTTTATTTCAATTTCTCTTCTGTACTAAATAAAGGGAAAACTTTGGAACTCTATAAACAGAGGGTATTGGATTCCAGAAGGAATAAATAATGCTGTCCAAACTCATAATCATAGCTGTAGAGCTACTATTCTGTTCACTCATTACTAAAAAAATGCACAGCTTTATCACTTAAAATATCTACATATGCAGTCAGGACAGCTCTCCTCCCAGTACAAAACACTTGAAAGCACCAGACTCAAGATGAAAACCCAGATCTTCCAGCTTCATAGTCAAAAACTACTCCCTAGGTCACAGCGTTTCCCAAATAAATCACTCAGATCTTCCTTCCTACTTACCCCTCAGGGGAAGGAAAAAACCTGTCTGTCTTTGCTTTGCATTCACACAGTGCTTTTTCATATGTAGACCTCAAAGCACTTTACAAGGGTGGTTAAGCTTTATTAGCAGGATTTTACAGTTGGTCTAGCTAAGTAAAGAGATATTAAGCAATTTGTACGAGGTAATGTGGTCTACTGGATTAAACACGTGTCATGTACCTCGGGCTTCTAAGTCCTGTTCCCAGCTCTGTATCAGACTTCCTACACAAGCTTGTGTAACTTAATTTTGCTTCCTTTCTTTTACCTTGAAAATGGACTGATCCATGTTTCCTCTAGGGAAAAAGAAGATATTGGTATGAGGGAACCTTCACTTGGATTTAAGGGTTTCATCTCTGTTGGGAGAAAATAGTCTAACACAGGATGACAGAGACACTGTTTTCTCACTGTGATTTCTATACTTAAGATTTACTTAGAAATTTGTTTAAGAATTTCATTTAAAATTATTATAAACTCTTCCACAAACTAATGTTAAAAACTGGATATACTTCAAATCATGTAATATGTGATGTGATCCAACAATGCAAGAGATGCATGGAAATACAATGTTCCTGGCTGATCCTACCCCACATACCCCTCCATGAAAAAAAAAAAAAAAACAAAGTAAAATTTACCACAAATTGCTTTACTTTGCACGTTAGGGAAATACTATAAGAGCTTTGAAACTTGAGTCTAGATACTTTAGAGGATTAAATACCCCAAAATAGTGAAACTGACACCCAAATTCAACCTCAAAATGAACAATTCTAAAAGTATGTGTTGGCAAACACTTCAGTAACAAATCACATACACTTGTTTACTGCTCAGTTACAAACATGGAGAATAGATCTCATTTCCTTACTAAAAATACTATAAAGTTATCAAGAGACTGCTTGCCAATCTAGAGAGGAGCAGTATGTTTTAGTTACCTGCATAGAGGAAGACAGAGGATCCCCCAAAGGTATTGGGACCAAAATAAGATAACTTTTGTAGGAATTGCATGGTGCACAGATCTTGTGCTCTTGTGCAGAAGAATGAATTTCAACCAGAAAACTTGCACAGAGATGTAAATACAGGAGATGACAATCGGTTTAATACTTCAGAAAAGCATTCCAAGAAAAATTGCATTATTTGTCCAGCTTTTTAACACTCATTGGCTACTATTTGCTACAATGTGATTCAGTTTTTCAAAGCTAGTATTCAATGAACAATGTGTTATAGACCAAATAATTGCCATGCTTTGTATACCAAAATTAAACTATTTGGACTAAGTCACAAGATACCTTGAAGATTGCTACTTGATCATAACTATTGGGAAAGACATACTAATATAATTTCAAACATCATTTAATCAAGGTGAAAGACAAGTTATGAAGATTAATGCTTTTCATAAACCTCTCTAACAAAAATAACTTTAAAAAAATCTTTATTCAGAAATTGAATGGCTTTAAATAATCTTCTGGAAACTTCTCAGTTTGAAAAACTTCAAAGTCCAGTGCTTATAAATGGCAGCTTTTGAGACCAAGGATTATTAAAGCCTCCCATCGGTGCTGTGTTCCATACATTTTCTAAGGAAGCCACAGGGATCCTGTGCTGACAGTTGTGTGCTGGCTCTGACTGCAGGCAGCTGCAGTACTGAAGCTGCTCCAAGTATAGCTGGTGTAACAGCATGTCATACTAACAGCACTAGAAACTTCTTGTGACTTTTCATAGCCCATGTTTAAAACAAAAATTAAAGAAAGCTTCCAAAGACTGCCTTCTAACTTACTTGCAGAACGGATTACACATCATGATACCACAGTAAATGTGTATGTTATTCTTATCAATAGTAAGCACGTTTCCCTTTCAAACTAGCGGCTAGTTGGCTTCTTGATGCAGGTTGCTCAAATGGTTTCTGAACATGTTTTAACATAAAATGTAACATAAAACTGAAGACTGGTAATCAACGTAGGCAGAAAGATAATCCAATATTGAAACAGTTATTGTAAAATAAAAACTTTTCAAGCATATTTGAAAATGCAAGTTAATTAGTTTATTAAAAAACTAAAGAAAAAACTTGGAGTGTAAATTTTGTGGCCTTTGAGCTAAAAAGCACTGGAACACTTAGCATGAGTTCTCAGCTAAAATTTAGACTCTATGTGAGACTTTATTCTGCCATTGGTTTGCTACTTTCACATTTGCCCCTGTGTAATTTGATCATGCTTTATTATTTATTTCTTGTGCTTTCTCAAAATATAAACATAATTAGGAACACGAGACTGACCGTGTTTTATTACCACTGGCAAACCTGCCGTTTTCTGCTTGCCCAAAGTGGACTTGGTGCTTTTCTGGCTGTTCTTAAATTATTTGTGTTCCCCCCTCCCTGCCTGCTACTGTAAAGCAGCACAAGGTATGCTAGAACAACAAACTGAAAGCTGACTGTGAGCTACAGAAGTCTCAAAAATGCAGCGTGGGGCTGGAAGACAGTTTTACAAATCAAGTAGACTGCCAGCTTCTTAATTGTGCAGAGTGGCCCAATTATCCCATGTAAAAGCCAACAGCAGTCCCTGTCAACCTCATATAAGAGAAAACTCACTCCTGACCGGTACACAGTTTATCCTTGGACATTTGAACACAACATCCTCACCAAACACATGGGTAAATTCCTGTATATGGTGAAAAGCAGTACTATACCCTGCTCACAATTTAGCTCAGATTAGTCTCAAAAGTTCAAAAAAAAGACCAAAACGCTCCATAAAATTAGCAGAGCACAATGATCATGATTTTTCTTTTCTTTCCAAAGAAGCAATTATTTTCAAAATACAGTTGCTTACTCTTTATGTCTAATGTTGGTCAAATGTAAGGTAAGAAGCGGGGGAAGAAGTGACAATGAAGAATTTTGGCCTGGATTAATAACACTGGTAGGAAAACTGGAAGATTTCAGGAAACCTACATCACTGGCAAATCTTACTGTATTTGTGACTACATTGAAGGACGATCACTAAATTCATTTTCATTCACTAAGTACATTCATTTTTAATGTAAATTAAATTATCCATGTCTTAGAAATGCAGGACATTTCTACAATCTTTCTGTAAAGATTTGAGACTCTTGTTATGCCTTTAAATTATTGCTGATGGTATTTTTCTTGGATTTTAAAAAACTTCTGCCCCTTTTGAATCTTCGAGCTACTCCAGTTCTTTACATGCAGTCCTATGCAGAAAATCCTATGTATTTTCTGATTTAAGAGATATGATAAAAAGATACTTTGTCTTAGCTATGGGTAGGTGACATTAAAAGGGTAATTAAACTAAATGAGGCATATAGAAAAAGCCTAGAGACATGTCCATTGGGGAAAGTCTATCAGCATACCAACGTCTAGAATATGATCATCATCTAGGCTTCTAGCACTTACTTAGGCTGCCAAACACATCACATGGTTGATGACAAGATAAACACAGCCTCACTAATTAATTGCCTTGATCGTTTCCACAAGAGGAATCTTAGGTCTCTTCTTCATTGCCCTTCTTACACTTGCTCCTTGAATGTGTATAATGCAGCTCTACTCACGTAAAATATTCACGTATCTGGTTACCCTTCTTCCTTCTACAGTAAAATAGCCACAAGTAGCAGCAAGCTTACAGCATTCCTTGTAATTAGTTACTACATACGCTTTGCAACACATTTTGAAGAAAAGGCTGCTGTCCCTGTCCCTGCTGAACCACATCTCCACCACAATCCTATATCCATTAATATTTCCATAACTGGGTTTGCAGACTTCACCTTTACAGGTCACAAGGTGTTGTTTCAGAAGATAGATCCAGCAAAAGCCAAATAAATATTTCATTATGGTTTTGAATTCCAACAATTTACCCATTTTTTAGTAAACTTAAAACATCAGTATAACTATTACATACAAAGGAATATTAATAAGAAAACAGTAACTTGCAGTAATTACAAGATGCTATGCTAACTTCTGGTATGTATAAGAGGCTATTACTACGGGGAAAGACCTGAGTAAACCCACATGACTAAGTAATATTTCGTAATTATCTCCCTCCCTGCTTCACATCTGCATTTTGAAATTATTGCAGTAACAAAATTGATTGTAAGTATCAGATAGTAAAATGAATGTTATGCTTTACATATTAAACACCATGTTTTCTATCACTTATGTTAAATTTTATTACATTTTATGACATGCAATCTGACACATAAATGAATAAAACCAACTTAGCTGAACTGTATGAAACACTCAAGGAAAGGAGGACAGAAGGCTGATTATTTTCAAAGCAGATCATACAAATAAGTCTAAGAAAATAAGACTAATTTATCTGGAACAGAGAAAAACATTAATTGTGAGCATGAAACAAATTCTGACCAAAATTTTTGATGCTCAGAGATTCCTTTGCTTACACAACTATTTTTCTTTTGCTATGGTTATTCCAAAGTGCTGAAATATATTCTACAAAAAAGCCTGCTGTTGCAGGATAGGACGTTGAATCTGCTTGAAAGCAGTAAGCAATAGAAATCTTACGGGAAAATTTACCTTGCCAGAGACAAATTGAACCCTACATGAACAAGAAGCAGCCAGTCCCACACTGAGTTATATACCTGTACTAAACTACACGATGGAGACTTGTATACCTCCAGACATTTTAGACTACATAATGGGGTTATCAAGCTCATGCACAGTTTTAATAATTTAATTGCAACCTTCCTGTCATCTACTTGAGATATATTTGAAACTCCAGAATGATTTTTCTTATAAACATATAAATCAATGTAATGAAATATTCTGAATAAACATTACAAGTAAAGCTACTTGGTGAAGCAGTGGTAGAAGGAGAAGCTCTACTGCAACTTAAACAGGCTGTAAACAAGAAGTTGACTATAGTAGTGTTTCTGCTGAATTTTCCTTTTCATGACAACAGGAGCTCCATACAAAGCTACAGGTTTTGTAAGCCAAGTTGTAAGAATAGCATCTTGTAAAAAATGCTTCTGGCCAGTACAGTTAGCCAGAGAGGTCCAAATGCTCTTCTTGAACTGCTGCACCTATGAAGTTAGTTATGGTGTTCAAAGAAGGTATTTGGTATTCTTGCATCACTGTTACCATTTCTACTTTACCCCTTCCCAATCTTCCAGTGGCAAAATCACTTAAAATGGTGTGTCTCTATCAGAAAGGAAAAAATTTGACCTCCACTAGAGGTCACAATTCTTTGCATGGTGCTAACAATCTAGCAATGCCCCAAATGCAGAATGAAGATTACTCTGAGGTATTGGAGATATTAAAAAAATCTTCATGTGGGTGCCTACAAAATGAAAGTGTAATATTTTGATAAAATTCTCATAATCTCTTGTCACTCTAGACTTTCCAAAAAGCAATGACATAAATTCAAAACCAAATACTATTGTACAAATACTGAAATTTTAGCCTGCCTTTCCTGGCATTTTGTAAATAAAACTAGACACATACTGTACATGCCTCTCCAAAAATCTCTCACATTCTCTCTCACACACATTCTTTCTCTATATATATTTATGTTAAATTAAAATAAAGCTTTAAGTAATTTTTTATCTTCAAGAGGATTTAACATCTTCAACACATAGCTGCAGCTTTCCTCCACTCATTTTGCTGTGAACATCATCTACAAGAAAACAGATAAGCAGCACTTCTGCTTACATGCCTTGAAGTTGACTCTGAAGGAGAACTATCTTTTGGCTATCCATGATTCTTTCTGTTCTATTTAAGTTTTCTCTTAAAGGCAAAAAGGTGCTTCATAGATTCAACAGTAGAAAAACGTTCAGCCCATAACTGTTTAGTTCATGCCTTTTTACTGTAATCGTTGTGATCACAATTGGATGATACATGAATGTCAATCATCATGATCATCATCTTTCATGCAGTGACCTTATACATCTTAGAAATTTTCCAGTCTCTACATTCCACTGCAACAACTCTAGCAGCATTGAAAGCACCAGTATAAGATGTCTTCTACTGTCCCCCAGTAACCTATCAATTGCACATCTGGAAAAGACATCTGTAGCTGCTATTACTGCTAAAACAATAGTGGGTTTCAGGAAATATCTTTGCAAGGACAGCCAATGTCACAGAGATACACATAGTGCATTGGTCAGTGGCTGTAACAGCAGGATGTAAATGAAATAATGTCTCTTCTCCTCAAAATTGCCACTGAACTGCTGTCGCATTAGACGGTTCACGTGACCTCACTGCCTCTCCCCACTCCCCATAAAGGGTGAATAGTATTAGGACATCTGTAAAATATTTTTATACAGTTGCATAGAAAGATGCATTATAACTATAACAAGATAAACTAAATGCTGTTCTCACCTTGGGAAGATGGAAGAGAGAGCATGAACCACACATGGCACGTACCAGTCAGGCTATTAGATGTATCACTGGAAGCCTCTCAGTGCTGAGTGATTTAATGATCAATAGTGAAATATAACAGAATTGCCCTCTGCTAACTCATGACTACCTATGGATTGCTTATCTTTGTGCGCTAACAAACACTACTACAGCCAGTATTGAAAAACATTTTTTTTTTAAAAATCAACTTGTTTTAGAGCAAGTGAAGACAGAATTGAATGACAATCCATACACGTTAGCCAAGTGTCACCTACTAAGGCAGATGAAGAGGATCTTTCCCATGAGGAGCTCAAGTACTCCTTCCTTGACCAAAAACCATTCTCCAGCCATTTTCACACTAATTTCCCTGTGTTTCACAAGATTTCCTCACAGAGTCCAATGGGGATTCTGTAGCGTACAATATTTAACTTCTAATTAACATTACTCATAAATACAAAGGAAGCCTCTTCCTTTCTCTTATGTAAACTCACAGAAATACAGTTAAAAAAATGAAGACACGCAAACTGACATTTTTCACCAAGAGAAGGACCAGAAGCTAAAGCATCAGATTCAGCAACTGTAGAATACATTGGTGGCAATGAAGCCAAGAAAAATTTATCTTAAGAAAAGTTTGAATATGTAACAATCTAAGCTTCCTCCCAATTATCACAGCTATTTTCATAGATTTTCTAGCTCACTACTCTTATAAAAAAGGTCTGAGAAAATAACTAGAAATACTATATTCTAAGTTGCATTCTGATACCTGGGTGCCAGATGGTGGCTGCCTTTGAAATACCTTAATTTGTAAGCTTAGGAATCGGTTCTTTTTCCCCTTGCAACTGCACCCAGCAATCACGCTGTAGAACACAGAGCACTTGCCTGGCTATACTGAGCCATAAATGCTAAAGACAGAGCAGTTATTTACTGCTCTCTACTGTACTAGGAGATATCGACAAAAAAGCCTTTTATAATACACCTTACATCTAAAATTCAACATATAAAAATATCTTCCTCTTATTAGCTTTGAAAATGTCCTCAATGAAGCTGTGAAACTAGCAAACACAAGAACTGTCCTTCCTGAGAAAGTTATTTTGCTCATGCAACAAAGCTGTATCTCTTTCAGAGTGACCTATCTTCGAACCTCCAACAAATTCTGATGCATGTTGAGGACTGTGTTTTGCCAGTTCTTTGTGTTACTCTGACGCATTTTCACTGCTACTTTCCCAGCTTTTCTGTTTCTTTTAATACCTTACACAGCATCAAGAGGAAACAGGGAGAGGAGAAGATAAAGGAAGCTACTCCTCCCATCTAGTTCTAATGGAAAGAAGGCTATGATGCTCGCACTTAGTATTTCTAGCGCTAAACACAAAGTCACTGGTGACATGCTTCAGCACTCTGTGGGGCTCTATTTCAATCTCTCTTTGCACACTGTGTAATCATTGTCTTTCACAAAGAACATCTGCTGGTTACCTCCACATCAAATGCTTCTTATTCCCTTGTAGTTCTCTCATCTGAGAGTACCCCATATGATGTTGACACTATATTTTTAATGTCCTCTCTGATCTCTTTCCTCAAGGTCTCACATAACTCATTGTATTCAACCTGCTCCCCTCTTCTGTTGTCATCTTTATCTACCCTCTTCAATCATACGTGCTTTGTTTCATTAGAATGTAGCTTTACTCTATAGCCTTGCCTATGACTTCCTCTTTTGTTTTAAACATTACTTGCTTTGATTCATCATTCAAACTGTATGTTCCTTCAGCCAGAAGTTAAAACCTCATCTGGAACTGAAGACTGAATTCTGTCATCACTGGGGAGACATGTTTTGTTGTTTGTTAGGTTTGTGAAGTTTGACACTTCTACTGCTGTGGAAGTCATTAAACCATACACACTGCTGTACTTCATCATATTCAAACTCTTTAAAGGCAGTAAGAGCTCAATTTTTTATTTTTTTATTTCCAAAAACCATGTCACTATGTATTAAATGCAAAACAGGTAATCTGTTCATATGTTTGACAGTGACAGAACAAACTAATCCATTAATAGAATTTAGTTAAATGCTTTGATATGTGCCAGTATTTTCATTATAAAGAAGCATTAATAAACTGTCAATACTTTCATTTAACATAAGATTCTTTTATCATTTTTATTAGAATCCTATTTCTTCAGCAATTCATCTAGTAATTTTAATTCGCTTTGGGCTAGTTATTTGCAATTTTCCTGTGATTTTCATCAGGCAGGCAGCCATTTCTTTTTCCATTTACAACAAAACTGAACTAGAAGATTGTGCTATATGGAAGATATTGCTTTGATCCTTCAGCATTTCACTATACTTAAGTGTGGGCTGAAAGATAGGTCTGCATTAGCATCACAAACCAGACACAGGTGATTTCACATTTACATAAAGAAAAACAGTTAGAGGTGGTCTCTGCATGTATCACATGGAGAAATGCACTTTGGAGAACTTGGTTGAGGTTGTATCAGTAACTGACAAATTCTCAAAACTAAGACAATTTTTTTTTCCTCAGCACAAATACTTAATCTGATTTCAAGCTGATTTTTTTTTTTTTCCACCGGGCAACAAAGCTAAAATCATTTCAATTGGGATTATATTCATTTGGCTTCTATCCAAAGTGGGAATGTCAGAACTATGAGAAAGGATACATGCTTATTTCTTTTCTCATTTTCATTTACTAATGAGAGTCTTGCCTAGATTGTAGGAGAAATTTTGTATGCTCTTTTAAAATTGAGTTCCTATTAATAATGACCTAAAACAACATCAGGAAAAACCTTGATAAACTATCAACATCTTTAAACAACTCTAATAGGAATTTATTCTCAACAAATTAGTTTGGCAAGTTGCAGTAAGGGAAGTTTGCCTGCTGTTTTCAAATCACTTATGCTTACAGCTATCTGTGAATCACCTGCCAGATATCTGAATTTTCATGAGAGCTGTCCTGCAGTGCAATTTCTCATTGTGCAAGTCTAATGATAACTCTATATAAAGTGAGAAAAAGCAAAAAACCCAAAATCTAATTCTATTAGACTCGCTGTCCTCTGGTTGCCTGCTATCCTACAGAGCTACATGATCAACAGGTGTTTTCTCGTAATACTAAAAAGCCCACACCCCCAAAAACCAACCTATGCAACATAGAGTTGCCATATAAGCCATGAAATAGTTAGGGAAAAGGTAATTTTTATGGAAGTTGTATTTTCTCAAATGCAACCTACTCAATAGCATCTTCTTCAGAAGCTTCTGAGTTGCCAACCATTACACAGTATATACCATGTCTGTACTTACACAACAGGTCTATGTCCACGTAAACAGTTATCCAGACACTTTGCTGAAGGTCAATAGCTGTAAAATTTGAATGCGACAGCTATTAAATATAGCTGTCACACTTGAAACATCATTTTCACCTAGGATTCCAGCTAAATCCTTAAGTCAAAGTCCATGAAATCAGTAGGAATTTGATCAGCAGTTAGGATTCATAACGAACCATGCCTAACACCTTAAGAAATCTCCCTATGGTTTATCCAGCTGCCTTACGTCAAGCCACTATTTCCTTTACCACATGAGGCAGCAGAGGAAGGAGAGGATGGCTTGGTTTCTTGCCTGTACTCAAACTACCTGAAGTGCTAGGGCCCGAGCAATAGGCCCTGAATTCAAGTTGACATACGGATGAATCTCACAACTGGACAGTATGACTGAAACCAGCAGAGGATTTTTCTGTGCTGGGAAATTAGCTGATTATCTATGAGAACAGACACACAGCTATCCTGAGAAACAGAGCAAAGCAGATAGACATGCCTCCTCCTCCTCTTTGAGTTTCTTCTCAGGCTTGGCCAACCTTGGACGGAACCCAATAAAAAGGAAAAATAGCGGGTGTCCCACTTTTGAAGTTATTTTTGAGGATTGCCTATGCAACGTGCATTGTTTATCCAACAGTATAAAAAGCTGTCCCTGCTTGTAGCGAACTTGGAAGAAGCCGACCTGCAGGTGGATGCACCACGCAGGGTTTTCCCCCGAGGTCTTCCCGACTGCTCACTGCAACCAGGATTTCCCAGCAGTGGTGGGACAGTATGAGTATATTGGATGGGACAAGGGTAATACTGGTAATGGATTTGATTGCTTTTCCTTTTGGAGTCTGTTGTAGTTTAGCCATGGACCTTTGTGGAATGTATCACG
This sequence comes from Coracias cyanogaster, assembly GCA_033124195.1. Lineage (NCBI taxonomy): Eukaryota > Metazoa > Chordata > Aves > Coraciiformes > Coraciidae > Coracias > Coracias cyanogaster. The sequence continues at coordinate 64,553 of JAVSBS010023757.1, read as the reverse complement.
TACTGCTGGTTCTCCTCTCTGGTATTTGCCAGGGTGGTTTGTGCATGGCTATGGTGATATTTGGGGTATGGTTGGTCTCCCCTTCGACTGTAGAGGTAATCGCCTGGTTTCTTTTCCCTTCTGTTATTGAGTTTGTAATTAAGTTCGCTTTTCCTTTTGTTATATCACCCACGGTGAGTGGGTTTCTCTCTTCTGTTACTGGCCATGTAATATCATTTCTGTGCCCCACGGGGATAAATAATAAAATCTGCATCTGCTTATGCATCTGCCTGCTGGTAATGGTGGTGTTTTTTGTGCTGGGCTGGGTAATTGGAAAAACAGCTTTGTATGTCTATTTTACTGTTCATTCTGCAGTTTATGCTGGTGTCTTTGAGTTAGAATGGAACTAATTCTGTTCAATGCTTTTACTTTTCAGCTCAGTCTCTTCTAAGTAACTGCACTTTCTGAAGTTAATGGCAGATTTTTGCAGACAGTGTCTACTACTAGCAGTCATAGCACTTGATGTTACTGTCAAGGATTGCTGTTCAGAAAAGTTCTTGCTTATAATTGCTCCTATAGAAACCAAGGTCATTGTTAAATCTTGTGTACCACATTGGGGGTGCAGAAAGTAAAAGGACACACCTGTGGGGAGGAGCAGACGGGACAGGGGACCCTCAACTGACCAGTGAGGTATTCAATTCCATATATGTCATATTCAGTATAAAGCTGAGGGAGCACAAGAGTCAAGCTTTCTTCTTCAATGGCTGGCATCCGAGGACTCCATCCATTCTGCCTTCAGTCCTGATCCATATATTCCTGGATACAGCTCCAGAACCCAGCTTTTGAATACAGTTCCTGTCTGTCACTGAGTGCAGTCTAGGACTTCCGCAGTGCCTGCTCCACAGCATCGGTGGTGATGGTGACATAATTACCTTCAGGGGGTTGGGTTCTATATTGGTTTTGTATATATTTGTATATATTTCATTTTATTGTTTCTATTTTCATTAAAGCTGCTTTAATTTTCTTTTCTAATCTCCCTTATTCTCTTTTTCTTCTCCTTTGGGAAGGGATAGGGAGTAATAGCATCTGTCATTTGTCTCATGGCTGACCCAGCCCTAACCCTTGACAGCTGGTGGTCAAGACACCATCCTGAGGGACAAACTGCTTAGATCCCCATCTCTTTTCCAGTTAATATTTCATGCAAAGGAGCACAGCTTCAAGAGGAAGCAGTGGAAACGTAAAAAAAAAAAAAAAAGGCAGTGGTTGGAGCACTCTCTTTAGGGGTAGTGGAAGAAGAGCTCCAAACCATTGACAAAGAACTAGGACTGGTCCCTCGCAGGCTGGTCAGCACTCAGTTATTGTTCTCTCCCTACCCTGTTTAAAATTATTCAGTGAATTAAGGTAAAATTATCAAAGCAGTGTTAAGATCTCTATAACACCACTGTTGGTGAAAAATGTATGCTCTGAAAAAATGTTGTTCATGTCTATATTTAAGAGACCTTGAATTATAACTGCTTTAAAAGCTTCCTCTTTCCCTAATTCAAAGGAGACAGGAGGTATAGCGCTACCTCACTGTAAAGGGCAGACTTCTCTTGATTATTCTTTTTGTCACGTTTAAGATGGTTAAAACATTTTAATATGTTATTCATCCTATGGGTGAACTGTCTTTTGTATTACATAGTAATCATCTCTGGAGGTTGTCACTAATGTAAATGGGTCAAGTTTTTCAAAAAGTATTCACTAATTTTCATTGTTCCTGCACTTCGGTATTGAATATGAAGCTTTTTAAAAAGCTTTATTGTTTGGAGCTGCAATCAACTACAACTCCTGCTAGAGTAAGTGAGAATGGTGATGAGTTAACCCACATTATTGCGTGGTCTTAAAAATATTAACCATATGAGGCAGATAATCAGCCTGTGTAAATATTTTGAAAGGAGCAGTTTCAACTTAGACCAGTTGAGGGTCTAATGCATGGAGTATTTTCACCTAGCTGAAGTCCTTGAGCAACTTTTGCCCTTTTGAATAAGTTTCTTCTCCTTATGCTTTCAAGGCTATAATGTTTTTTGTTAGGTTTTGTTTGTTTGTTTATTTTTAAACAAAAAGGATAACACATTAATAGTAACAAAGCTATTTTATGAAATCACAGTGATTTTTCTTGACATTGTTATTACAGTAAAATTGTTTATAGCATAAGGCCATGTTTATAGAGGTAGAGGTGCTTATTATTATTTCCACAACCAAATAATAAGGTTCAGAGAAATCCTCATGCGAACTAGTTATTTTTATTGTGTTTGGTGCATGTAGTATCATTTCCTTTTCTACTCTATTAGTCTTCTCACTGTAACCCAGAAGCTCAGCATTAGGAACAAAAAAAGAGACTGTATTTACCTCGTTTGAAATCTGTATACAAGTCTCCCTGCATGCTACTTCAGAGGAAACCATGTAGACTGGAGTTCTGATACTTTGAGAGAGGGAAATTATGACGTCCATTTTCTCCCGATCTAATGATCAGTAACGTTTTATGAAGGGAAAAGGAACATTTTGACATTTCATAAGGACAGTTTCCAATTCAGGTTTGGATTCCACAATGCACTTAATTTCTAAGGGGACTTAGGCACACACTTGACTGGAAACCTGCCCTGCCCTGTCCCAAAGTTTTCACCTAACCACTAAATCACAGAGTCAGGTTCTTTCTTATTCACTCTTCTTCTGACCTCACATGCTTTTCCCACAGCAGCCTATCCATGAGGCAGGTTCAGAAGCTATTCTTATTCAGTATATGTTGTCAGGTTATGTTGTACGCAATCTACACTAAAGGCACCTAGCACAGTTAGCACAGAAACTAAGAAGTACTAGACTAAGCAGTAAGATCAAATTGCTCACTGAAGGCAGGTCTTCTACTTATTAGGAAAATATATCAACATCTAGGCTGCAGGGTCAGGCTTGCAGGCAGTCTAAATACACATATGGGCCTTTCACTGACAGTGCTTGAATCAGAGAAGGTGTTTCAAGTTACAGAACATATTCAGCTACCAACTGAAATTAAACATTTAAAATGATAGTACTGGTTAGATTATTCTAAACATTTAAAATGAGACAACCCAAGTTGTCAGTAAATAAGATGTCCTGTCTAGCTTTCCCTGGTGAGAATAATGCTGAACATACATTTCTAGTGGTCACTGTGGAAAATGAATAATGTTTTAGGATGTCTTTACGTAACCTAAGTTTGAGTGTGAAACATGGTATATGACAATCGTATAGAATGAGAATCAAATTTCATATGCTGGAAGATTGCACTGACCGGTTTACACTTTAGCGTGCTTCATGTTAGCATTTTTCTATGTGCTATCCTGCAAGCAAAAAAAAAAAAAAAAAAAAAATATATATATTGAAGTGGGTGGTAAGGTCCAGGAAACAGGGAACACAGAGCTAGAGAGAAAAGTCAAGATAGATTGTGACATAAGGTTGAACAACGGTACTGCTGCTTGTGAGTGTGTTTTAGGGAGAAGAGTGAAAGTGTCTCAGTCCTTTGGAGGAGCTGTTGCTGATATATACCCAGGGGGTTTGTGCCACAGATATTAAAGTAGCTTTTTGTTGCAGCTGTGTAAATTCCAGAAAGTTTAAGCTTTCAGACCCAGTCATTTGGATGTTTCCCATTGGCTGGCTTGTTGTATCTCCACTCCAAGAATAAAGATATTTCCGCATAGACACTCAGAGGTATTTTGCTTTTCCCTACACAGACACCAGAAGCTCTTCAGAGAACTTTGGAATACTGCCTAGGTGCCTGCTGTCTAAAACCTAGACATTGTTGTGTTCAAATGTATTTTTTCTTTTTTTAGTATCTTTGAGCTGTTGCATACTCTCTAATTATAACATTATTCCTTCATTTCCAGTTCTAAGGCCAGTTATATTTATTGTTCTATTCTATTGCTGTTCCAGAAACATTAATGGGACATTGATTGGTTTATGGCTTAGTCATCTGCATGGACAAATAAGATCTCTTTCTTATACTAGTTGCCCTCCATTGTAAAGTTTTGATTTGTACTAATTAAAAAGATAAAATGAGGAGGCCATTTCACAAATAGTATTTTGCAACTCTGCAACATTATAGTGACCTTAGATTAAGTTGTTCTCAGGCCATGTGAATGGCAAGAAATGATTTACAATTTAATATTCATCAGTAACAAAGTCCTCTTATGTATTCTATGAAAAGAGGCATTCTATAGGAATTCTACATTACTTATGCTTATAGGATGAGTAGAAATGTGAGAGAAAGTATTGATTCATTTTTATATAATGAAAGCTTACAGTAGAAATTTTAAATCATCTGAAGTTCATTATAAAAAACCTAAAGTCCAGATGTAATGTATATAGTCTAACTACAGTAAGATATTACACTGTCCCAGATTACATCTAATGTTAGAAATGTATCATGTTTCCCAAAATGTGAGGATCTATAATTTAAAGGCATCTAGTAATTTGGAAAAGATGGGGAAGAAGTCAAAAAAGAGCTCACAGAATGAGTGATATATTTAGGAATTACTAAGCACAATTTTTTTCGAAATCTTTCTCCTTAAAGAATCACCTGCTGGATTCTCAAAACAGAGAGGTAATGAAGAGTCCCTGAAAACAACACGTGCTTTCTATTGTTTCAGTTGAATCATGGCCTTTAAGTCCCTTTCAGTTAATTAAGGATATTATTCTTATTAAAGAGTGATATGTAATATTTGAAACATTTCATAGAATTGTTTGGGTTGGAATGAAACTAAAGATCATGTAGATCCAACCCCCTTGCCATGGGCATGTACAGCTTTTACTGGGTCAGGTTGCTTGAAGTCCCTTCCAACCTGGCCTTGCACACTTCCAGGGAGAAATTTATGCTGCAATATTTTATTTCTCCTGTTATAATTCTGACTGTTTCATCTTAAACACTACAGAAAGTTGCCCTTCATTAAATTTCAAATTCTAGATGTCAAAGTCATAGCTTTAACTTTTGATGTTATAACAGAGTATATTGCTTTTATTCTTTTAACATCTAGGAATACTTTTCAGTAATTTACCATCTTTTAAATTATTGGATCTTAACAGTATGATTCAAATCTTCTGGTAGAAAACAATGCTATTGGAAATTTTTTCACAGATTCTGGTGACTAGCTGTTTTTTTATTGTTGCTATTTTATTGTTGTTATTTTATTATTAGCCTGTATCACATTAATATTGTGTTATACTCTAAGTATTTTTAAGTACTTCCCATGCATACTACAATGGCAAGATATAGCCATATCTTTTTTAAATCTAAAAGTGATAAATAAAACTGAAATTACTTTTTGTTCATGCAGCATAAAACCTGAAGTATGTAGGTATCTCTGCTAGGAAAAGAAAGAAGTTTGTATTTCATACATGTAACCTTATTGTTATAAATACTCTGGCTTGAAGATGTTTATGCCTGCATGTAGCTCTTCAGTGATAATTAAAAGAGGTTCAGGTCACTGCATTTTTAATCATTACAGCTTCAGGGCGCTCATCATATGGAAAGATTTTGTTATGACGAAGAGGATACACCATTTAATGTATTTTGTTTCTTACTGTTAGAACCTAAAGAAAAAAAGGTGCTTTTTTTCACGTGTTTGGTTAATCTTTGAGCTGAAGAGAGCAAGTAATGGCTTTAACAGTACAGTGATTTACACAATGAGCACATACATGTCGTATGGAGATTTTACTGAAATTTTACAGGAAAAAAAAAAGACAAATACCTGGCAAAGATGGGCACAGGAAATTGCCTTCACCTGAATGAAGCCCCTTCCTTCCACCCCTACAGCTAATAGGAGCTTGAATGGAATATTCTTCACTCTGAGGTCTTTTACACCATAAAACAGCAGCAGGCTTAAGCAGGCAGGGAACTCTTGCACAGCTAAATCATCTGTTAAGGATCAAGCAAGTACATATTGCAAGGTAGTACAGAATGGTCCTGTTCTGTGTCTCAGTTTTGCTGAGCAGGAAAGCAGCATAAGGCAGAAAATGTAGGAACATCAAAAGAAATAAAAGAAAGACCATCAGAAGTGGTAAGAGGTGTCACTGAAAACCCCCTTTCCTTAAATTTTCTTGCCCAACAACTCCTTGATGTTTTCTTTTCCCTCAGCAATGCTTATTAACAGTTGCACTTCACATATGTTTGCGAAGCTCTCACCAACAGTAGCTTCAGCCTAGCTGGGCGTCATATGATTAAATTTGAAAGTTCACAGTGCACTTCCATGAGAAAAAAGTCACAGTAATTCCCTTTAGAATGAATAGCACCCTGGCCAGCAGAGACAGCAAAATTGAGAAACCTCATTAAATATATCTTCCTCATCCAGGGGATCTCAACCTGAGTTGCAGTTACTGTATTGACTAAACTTCTACATCTCCCTCAAATATGATGGGAGTCAGGAGGTCAAACTTGGATAAAGACACATGCAAGAGAGGGTGATGGGGACGAATGTATGGCCCCACAGTGGGGACACAGCTGGTGCCACATCTAGTGCCACTTTTGTGTTTTAGAGATATCTCATGTGCCAACAGCTGCTGCTCAAGAATAATGTGTATCTGCTCTAAATCCAGTGTGATATGTGCTGGGACTGTGGAGAGGTCTTGGATTTCCTAAGTTAACTCAAAAGGCACAGTATTTCAATGTTAGGTAAATTTCTTTAATTTTGGGAAGGTGAGTTTGACATCTTATGCTGAGAAACATGTCTACACCTGCACAAACTCTGTATAGACATGTAAAATAATATTTCTGGAAGGCAGAGGAACATTTCTTTCAGGAATTTCCACATTACACTAACCTCCTTTTCTAAATCTACCCTGGACATTTTATTTCATTTAAACAAACAAACATACAAACAATACCCTTCCCCCCCCCAAAAAAAAAAAAAAGAAAACAAAACACAAGCAAGCAAGAAAGCAAACAGAACAAAACAAAACTTTTGTTAAAATAAGAGCAAAATACCTTTACTATGAACACAGATGATATAACATTGTTTTGTGACATTAAAAGAAATCTTATCTGCCCTAAAGGAACAGATTTCAAGAAGAAAAAAAAAAAAGACAAAAATAACCTCTTGTTTATAAGCATTCAAAAAATAAATGTACCATTTCTTTCTGCTTACTAGGACACATCAGAAAAGCCTAACATTAAGAGCTGAGACAACTGTGGTAGTTGCTGGAGCTGCAAAACTCAATTTCTTTATTGGTGGAAGCCTGTAGTTAAACCCAGGGCAGGAAAACTGACCATGAAGAAGAATTCAATGCAGTATAGAAGAGAAGGTTGAGGAGATGAGACAGAGAGGCTGTATATAAAGTAAACAGTACAGAGAGGAAAAAAGAAAGTAATGACCCCTGATACCCAAACAAGGGAAGAGGAAAAAGAAAATAGCCAGATGGCCACGAATGTCTAAGTTTGTCAGCTGCAAGTTGGATAGCCATAGTCACTTAAGAGCACTGGATGTGAACGTGTCAATGTAATTCACCAGAGAACAGTCTTTGAAGGTCAGTCCTTGAAGGATCCAGAAAAGGGCTTTTCTCCAAGTTATTTGCTTGTCTGGAACTATATTCACAGTAAAAAATGTGGCAGAAAAATAAAGTAGCATTGTTGTTCATAAATGTGCCATTAATTTCAAAGTCCCTAGTTACAATAGTTGGGAACCGTAACATGTGGCTATACGTGTATGTCTTTATGACTTTGAAAACAAAGAAATAGCAACCAATACTCAAAATTACATTGAGCTGTAAGCAATTACTAGCATCCCTTGTTTGCGAAGGGAAATGGGGAGCAGAGAGGAGACAGACTTTTCCTGAGGTTGCACAGGGAACTCTGAAGGCAAGAAAAGGAAGAGTGAGCACAGAGGTTAGGATATGGAGCCAGGATACATTCAAGCCCTTGAAGGGATGGCTTATCATTTTTGGAGCAATCTGCTGCATGCAAGGTTGAGCTGGAGTGCCTCACACAGCCCTGACAGCCAGATACATAAAATTATTCTGGGAATTCCCACTCTGCCTGTCTAACCAGTTTGTGTCACGAAGCTTGCCAAATCAGAAATCTCCTTAGCTAGACTAGAGATGTCAAACTGCCTGATTGAGGAAATAATTACTTATGGAAGAGAGAAATAAATATCTTTCCAGCCAAAGGACCTTTTATTGAAATTCTACAATCTTTATTACTGATCAGTTCTGAGAAGTTGTCATCATGACATCTCTTTGACCACTATGGTCAAGGTGTGTACATAGAGGATTTGACCTCCTTGGTATTTCACAGTGACTGGAGTTCAGGCAGAGAACTTGCCTCTTCCCCTGTCCCTGTTTTGAAGCTGGCCAATGGTATAGCTTTTTGAGGAGAGGTGGGCAGGTGGGTTGTAATTTCTATGGCCTAAAAATAACAGCTTTTAAATTGATGCTGAGGAGGTGGAAAGATATGACAATAGAACAAAAGTGAATACTCTGTAAGAAACTGGAAAATGAAATGGAGAGATATGACCTGATGTAGAGAATCAGCACAACTGGCACATGATTTATTGATTATGGCCTGTCATATGAGAGGGTCTCAGCTAGCTGAAAAGTGCAAAGCAAAGTAGTGTTTTTCTCTCTATAGAATTTGGCATTTGGAAATTGCATACACTTTACCTTTCCAGTGATTACACTCTCCACACAAAGGAATACGTGGCTTTGCTTTTGAAGGCAGGAATGTTGCAAACTGTGTGATTCTTTTTAGCTGTCAGTGCAAAAAGCTGTGGATTATACTATTAATTCACACAGATAACTTGGAGGGCTGGAAAAATACTTGATGGGGAGCAAATGAGTGCAAAATCTGCATGCATTTGCAAGAACCCCCCAAAAAAAAACCCACCACCACAAACAATACTGTCTTTTTACCTCCTTTGAATGCACTAGTTTTGTCTACATGAATTTCTGAGCCACTCTTTTGATCCTACCTTCTTTCATGATCTGGACAGTAACATGTACAAATTGTACTTCTAACCCTGAAAAATGACTTCAGGGCAATACGTCTGTAGCAAAATAGCCCAGAAAACAATACTCTCCCAGTCAGTGATCCAACTGCAGCCCTTTTGAAGTCGATGGAAATTTGACTCCCAGAATCTTTGATATAACATCAATAAACTTCAGGAAGCTCAGCAGAGGCCACCCAGATGCTGGGGGCTGGAACACTTACCCTGTGAGCAGAGACTGAGGACCAAGTGCTTGTCAGCCCGGAGAAGAGGTGACACCAAGGGGGGACCTAGCAGCAGCCCTCAACACACTATAGGGATGGAGATGGAGCCAGTTTCTTCACTGTGGTGTGAGGTGGAACATTAAGAGACAGTGGACATAAGTTAAAAAAACCAAAAAGATTCAGATTGGCTATAAGAAGAAAATTTTTCCCCTTGAGGACAGTCAGACAGTAGAGCAAGACCTCAAGAGGTCCCTTCACACTTGACTTACATGAACTTTATACCTAAGTGCTTCTAGAACTCATGATAGCTCAAGGATCTATTAGTGGTATGAAAACTCACCAGAAGATTAAATATAGAAATAACATTAGAAATCCCCTACATAGGTTTTTTGCTTTGCTTTGTTTTTCTTAAGGTGGCTGTATCTAATTTCAGTTTTATTAAAATATACTTGATTTCTAGAAGGGAAGGTGATTATCCATTAGGATTATCCTAATGGATAATCCAGCTTTTTACAGAACAGTTTGGACTGGTAGATGTTGGTGCTTGGACATTTATATGTATGTGAACTTTAAAGAACCTATCTCCCTCATTTACAGTAATGAAGCTTTCACATATATAACTGGTATCCTGGAAACTATTGCAAAGTAACATTTATGCATCACATATAAGGAAACTAAAATCTTCTTTACAGTTACCTTTTTTTTTTTTTTTACTTGAGAAGAAAAATAATTATTTCAAAATTTTTAATAGGATTTTTAAAATACTTCCAATCTAAGTACTTCTTGGTGTGTAATGGAATGTGCACTTTACAAATCCAGGAATACTACAAACTCAGAATAAAGTAGAAGGTTTTGATAAGTCTAAGTATCTGAGTGAACTTTCAGGATCTCCTTGTAAGCTGCTAAGGGGACAGACTACTGATATGCAGCTTGTGCGCTTAGAACAAGAAAGAGTATCTTACTATCCTGTACTGCAATGCACTGCAAATTAAGACAAAAAGATCTGTCAGGATCCTGGGCATATCTCTACAGGGTTCAGGGCATTCTGCTTTGCCCCTGCAATGTTGTTAACTAAACAGAAAATAGCCTAAATATAATATATTCAAAGCAGTAAGTTTCATTAACTTCCGTAGGGGCTCAAACACCGTTTTAATGGAGTCTAATTAAGACTACAAATAAAATCAGCAGGAAAGTATTTTACAGAATGCTTATTCTATAAAGTATTTGTATTATTTTCTTTTTATTTTCACCATCATTTCTACTTACATGTCCTTAGAGGACTTTTTCCCTTTATATCCATTTGAATGATGTAGACTTGGTTTCAGTATCTATTAGTCTTGAGGCCCTCTGTTCAGATGAGTGATTTAATGGCCAGACCATCTAGAGCCAAACCCTATCTCATATAGCTGACAAACCTTAAATTCCAGTTTTTGAAATTTAGTGCCTACTTTTCTAGCCAGACCTGCAGACGTCTACTGAAATGATTTCTTAGGAATAGTTCTAAAGGATAACCCTTAGCTCCAGAAAACTATTTCAAGATGATGCAATGGTGCACCACTAAGTCTTGATACAGAAAAGTTAATGAAAAGCCATGAGAAAGTGATATTTCCTCAGCATTTTTTTCAGAAAAGCAAAATGGAGAATAACAAGAGTCATAGACTCAACACTGACTAATCATTTTTGCTGTATAATTAATCGAAGGATCAGAGACACCCCTTAATTACCGTATCTTTAGCATTTTGAATCATTTACTGACAGATCTTCTAGACAAGCAGGAAGAAACTACACATGGGCTAAGAAATTATACAGCACAGCAGAATTCATCCTTGGTATGGAGAAGCAGCCAGTAGTGTTATTATCTTCCATCTTTACCTCGTCCTTTATTGTTTCCCATTTGTTAACCTGTGTATGTAGTTTAGAGGACATTCTCCTCCTTTCCCATCATCTGTCAGTTTAGGGGTTAGAACAGGGTCAAATGGAGCCCTGTAAATCATTCAGTTTTTATACCTTGAGTTTGATAGTTTTCCATTCTGTGTCTGGTTTTTATTCAATTTCAGGACGGGCCAAGGATTACTCAGTTTCTAGGCTACGAAGTATTTGGCACAGCATGGCTTAGACTGGCTAGCCATTGCCTCTGCCTATTTCAGCTGCAATTTTCTGCAATAAACAACTGAGCTCTTACTAGGGTCCTTAATCTAGTAGAAGTGCTCTGCAGCAAGAATTAAAAAAACCACCGATGTAGATTCTGAGCTGAGAATTACAAGGTACAATCTGAAAGTAGTATTAAAAATGATAGATTACCATGATCCCACAGCTAACAGATGGCCAACAGTCCCTTCTGTTGGTCAAGAAAAGCAGAGGATGGTCTAGTTGTAGCATGAGGCAGAAGACAAATTATAACCTTTCTCACACTTTGTTTCCTTGCAAGGCTTTAAGAATACAAATGTTTGTTGTAAGGAACTGTAAAATAGAAAAGTAATTAGAATTTTGCCAGTTTGGGCCCTTGTATGTAGCTATGGACCAAAACAGATGCATAGCTTCACAACCTCAATTTTAAAGCAAAATGCGGAAGTATCTCCAGAATCCAAACCCCAGTCTAAATCTGGTGAACAATGAGAGCAAATTGCAAATAACAAAATATGGGGTTCTGCTCTTGGTAAAATTGCGAAGTGTGCTCATTGAACTGTCAGAACTAGTGGGTCAGCAGCTGTGTGGTTATCTGTACAGGGCTCTGATAATAATATATGTGGTCTCCTTGTGCATCTTCTCTGCGACTCTCATCTCCCTTCAAAATATTAATGGAATCCACAATCTGAATGTAATAATATTTGTTAAAGGGAAACAGACTGCAAAGATACTAGCTCCTTTAAATGTTATGGAAGAGGTGTTTGGAGTATGCCATTGGGAGGAGCCTGGGAGCTTCTTATTTGGCAGCAACAAGACAGACAGTTTGAATGTCCCAAAGAATCAGTCAGACATCTTTATATATGCCAGTGAGTGCAAGCAGAATATACAAAATCATGGGAAACCAGACTTTCATTTGTTGCAGTGCTCATTTGAAGGTTTGGATGCCATAAAAAAAGAGACAAATAGGCTGAAGTAAAGATGTTTATTCCTCCTTGTCAGTCTGCTTTGGAAGCAGAAGGAAATAAGGTTTGTATGCCGTATATCTGAGAGGAAACAATCATGCATTTTAATGATATTTTGTTAAGAAACTTTAGAGGAGTACAGAGGCCATTCCATTAGACATTGTACAAATATATAGAATGAGATATTCTCTGCTTGAAAGTGCTTGAAACATCAATTAAAAATAGAGAAAAGGGAGAGAGGCAAAGTTATATTTCGTGCACTACTAAATGTTTGTTTTGAAGTGAAAAAAGAGTAACTTAAAATATAACCACCACCACTAATTAACAGGAGGGGAACTGAATCACACAGAGTCAAAAACGTAAGAAGAAATCTATACAGAACTGGTAACTTACTCCCAAATACTCAGCTCTGTTTTAAAAAAATATTTGGTAGCAAATGTGTATGTTTCAGCTAGTGATGTATGCATCCAGTTCAGAGTCTGGATAAGTATATGAGTTAATTAAACCTGCATGTGTATTCAGATCAAGCTTTCAGAATTAATTACATTCCTGCCACAATCACCAAATTCACTATAAAATTTTATTTACATGTTTTCAAAATATATGCTTACTTAATTGCAGAAGGCTGAAGAGTAAGGAAGACATCCTTGTGTACACAGCCCGGCAACTGCTTCTTTCCACTCCACTCCCCTGCCCCGCGCTCAGTGTTATCATAAATATTATCATTCCATGCTGTAGCTTTAAGAAGAGGACAGCTATGAAAGTGAAGCTTTATGTTTATGTCCTTCCACTCCAAAGTGATGCACAATCCACTAAAAAAAAAAAAAAAAAAAAAAAAAAAGGTATGTTACCCTTTCAGACAAAAGTTCTGCAAGGAAAGGAAAAAAAAAGGCAATAAACCAGTGAGTTCTATTTTATTAGTCTGAAAGCATAAGCACCAGACAGTATATGGTATATTAGCTGACCCAAAGATTTCAATTGCTTCTGCAGTTCAGTGGTTCACTCAAAGGTTTTCTCTCAGCAGCACAAGCATGCTTCCCTGCAATGTTATCTTAATCATTTACCTTTATCCTTTTTCTGGTCTTTAATCATTGTTGGTCTGACTAATCTAAGAAAATAACTTTAAAGATCAGCCTAAAAATATTTCAATATTCTGTTTTGGTTTTCACTCTGCAGTTTGGCAGAAGTCTGGCCCTGCTTAAATGCTGATAATGTAACCTCTCCAGAAAATAATGATACCACCATGTATTTACTAAAGAATGATATTCCCTGTGCTTACAGCCGAGCTCTCTCCTTACCGCAAAATATCTAGGTGGGTGAAGCAGAAGGGCTATAGTTGCAAATGGTTTTGATTCCTTAAGTGTGGGCAAAACAGTTCTTTTTAAAAGACTGAGTTTTCAGAATTATCTAAGCCCTCACCCTAACGTCTTTGGTGTCCTAGGTTGCAGGGCCAAACAGAGAAGCATCCAACCATTTCTAAAAACCTAAAGACACTTTGAGTTTTTCCCTCCCTACCAGTTGTCTCTTCCTATTTCAGTAGATGCTGAAGTTATCCTGTAAGGAACAATAATAGTTTTTTTCTAAACACAAGCAAATTTTATGTGTATAATTCTGGATCAGTTAATGTATTTGACTTTAAATTGTACCAAGGCTAATTCACAGATTCATTTCACTTCACAGATCTCTCCTGAGAGTCTAATCATAGCTGCGTATGATTTAGGGTCAGTCTTTTGCAGAAATTTTAGTCTCAAGTAATTTTAAAAGGCAATAAGCAGATCTTGAAAAGCTGTCCAGCAAACATTTAGTAATTTCTTCCAAATTCTCAGCTAGTGTAAATTGAGATGGTGCTATTGATATGAAGGACTAAATTGACATCCACCGAGAGTATGGCCCTTGTAATTTGGTCTTTGTTCCCTACTGTATGAAAGTTTTCCCCGGTGCACAATTCATATGTTCATGTCTAGTTATAGAATGACCAACTAAAGGTCAGAAAACACCATCTTTGCAACACCTCTATGAAACATTAACCACTTCCTGTTCATGTTGTTATCAGCTTATATAGAGAGGTAAAAATAAATGCATATATTTAATGAAAAAGTATAGAATTATATTCTAAAAATATACCCTTTAACAAGTGAAAAATATGTTTATGAAATTATTTTCCTAAAACTAAGAGGGAGAGTGATTAAATTATAACAAATGCACTTTACACCTGGAAAAGTATGAATTATTTAAATGAGGTAAGACTTGAGTCTGTGAGGAACTGGAACTATCATTAGTTAATAGACTTTATTTCACTGAGTTGAACTGAACTTGCAGCCCATTCACTAAAAGCTGTCATAGCTTGGCTGCAATGGAAGTGCTTTTATCACAAGACATAATGCAGTGAAATTGTAGGATTAAGAGAAATAAGGTGAAGGAGAAAATTTGACACACACACTGGCATACATTCCAAGGAAATTGAATGTATGGAATACATATATGTTTTCAACAGCAACTTTACTGAATTAATACTAATTGCTTGTCATGAAACACAGGGTCTCCATTTGGAATTCAGGCTTTGCTGTGCTAGATACTATACACAAATATTAAAAAAAAAAAAAAAGGTTGGTACCCTAGAAAGCTTACAAGTCTAATTTATGGTAAAAACAACAGTTGGATAAAAAAAACAAATCTATTGAGTGAAATCTGTTTCATTTATTAAAAAATATAAAATAACTTGAGAAGCAACTTCATTATGGTTCATAAATATCTCCAGAGGGAGGAAATAGAAGGTACTCCGCATAGCAAAGAAAGGCATAACAAGGAGCAGTTGTTGGAAATTAAATTCAAATGAGTCAGAAAATAAACATAATTAGCCCAAGAAACAAAGTATTGAGAGGAATGACAGGTTCTCCATCTTTACAAGCTTTCCGGATGAATCTGAAGGCCAATAACAAGGCAAGGGTTAGGGTGGAAGCTGAAACGAAATATCTACAAGGTAGCAGTCAGATTAGTAGCAGTAATGAGCTACCCAGTTGCAACAAATGTGAAACAAAGCAGAAAAAAACATGTTTTAGCTATTTTAGTCCTTGTGAGTGGATATATTTTTGTGCTTTGAAGATAAATCTTCTGAAGGAAAGCTGTGAGCTATTAAACCAGATTATATCACAGCCCTTTATAAGTTTTAGCTTTCTCTCAAAGTCACAAGGCTGAGCATCTTGTGTAATTTCAAGAACAAATCTTAACACAGCCATATTGTTTTTTTTCCCATTTGGACAGTAGTGTAGTATAATTGGCCTTAGTCATGGTATATAGCATAAGATGTTCAAGATGTCCAAATAACCAACAGTACCTTCTCAGTTCCATGAATTTTCTTCTCCCATTGTTAGAAACACTTGCCTAGTTTTGCTGCTCCGAGGTACAGTACACTGCAACTGGAAAAATGTCAGGACATTTCTGCCCTTAGGTTGTCATTCTCTGACAACCTGGAAAATTCACACAGACAATTTAATTTTCTTTTGTTTTCAGTGCAGATTTTTCCATTAGGGTTTTCTTTTGTCCATCATTTTCTTTGTGTTTCTAGACTACCTTTGAGCTGTCCTACACTGTCTCTTTGATTTTAAAACACTTCACAAGGGTTTGGAGAGTTTTTTGGAATTTACAGTGTATTGTCACAAAAAAAAAAAAAGCCAAAACCAAAACAACCAACCCTAAAACAAAAGTACAAACCCTCTGTAATTTAACATGCTGAAGTTCTACCATGATGTCACTGATGCCATACAGAGAGTTAAAATACTTTCTTTATGCCTTACTTTATATTTCTTTCCCCTATCTTTGGTTCTACCATTTACATATCTTCTTTTCATATTCCATTCCACATATTTGTGAGTAACACTTGAAAACTTATTCCTAAATGGTAATTGAAGATTGTAACTTCAACAGATTTTTTTTTTCCCTCCACTGTTTACTTAAAATGTCACAGGTTTTAGAAGTTAAACTTTATTGGAAAACCACAGGAAATTGACATTAAAAGTTATTTGAAATCTGATGTACCTCCAAAACTTTTTAATTTAAAAATTACCAAAATACAGATCTCCATTTGAAAAAGGTCATATCAAAACCAAAGAAACAAACCTGCTACCATTTCTTGCTCTGTATTAAGAACATGTGGTCATTAATTAAAAAAAAAAAAAAGTGAAAACCATTTCTTCCCTTTTTGTAAAAAGTGAAAAAATTAACTAAATAGGATTTATATGCTTTTTCATGCAGCATCACCTTTTTGCACGCTTTGGGGTATCAGCTGTGTCCAATTATGTGTGAGTTACATCTGCATCATCCTCAAGGCACCATATTTGGCATGGTATGAAAGGATCAGGACTTTTGAAAAAGGCAAAAATAAGGATAACTTCTGGGATGCAAATTTCAGGTCTATCTCTAAATCCCACTACCTAGATTCCCCTATGTTACTAGTGTATTTTCATGGGAAGCTTTGTTGCTAGAGGCAAACACTTCACCTCACATCCTTGAGAGTAAAGATTTAGAAGGGAATTACAGTTTTATACGCTGTCAGCAATTTTAGCCCACATCTATGCTAGGAAATTAAATTGTGCCAGTTTCCATTCCCAGTAGGCAGTTTGCCAAAGGCCAACCTGTTTTACTCACATGGGCATAGGCCATGCATGCATATTTTCTGTGCGTCACTGGAGTAGCACCTCTAAGCCTATCTCTCTAATTGGAGGAATGTCTACAAGTCTCTAAAAGCAAGAGGAGGAGAAAGGATGCTTTTTAAATTGTTTCCTTTTCCCACTGTTTCCTTCCACCCCCTACTATTTCTTCTCCAACAGAGTTGCAGCGACTGTGGAGTTAGATCCAGGAAAAAAAATACAACAGAAGGGAATTAATACATTAGAGTAGTACATACAAGACACTTTCTAACTCATTGTTTTCTGTACAGGAAACAATTTCAGAAATTACTTAACATTTTTCTCAAATGGCTCTGATGGCTAATGTTTAATTTGCATCCACATTTTAATCTTAATCAAAGAGAACAGTATGGAACATAGACTTAGTGCAAGGATAGAAAGGCAATTGTAAGAAAACGTAGCGATAAACATCCCAGCCTGATCCTCCTCTCATTTGTCCAGCTGTAAGTCAGGAGCAACTCCACTCTAATGAGTGTAGTCATACTGGAGTAAAACTGGTGTAAACAAGAGTAGACTCCTGCTGTATAAGCTGAAGCAATTTCAGACTTGGCACTAAATTCTGATAAACATGCTACAGTGCAGCTGTATATTAAATAACCGATTTAGAACAAAAAAAGCCACTAATGGCTACATTTTTCTTCAGACTAATAGGTGGCTGAAATACAGTATTTCTGAAACAAATGACAGGGAGTGTTAGCTTTTGAAACATGTTTTCTTCAGTTGCCTATAATAACAGTAGAAAATGAAGGAAAAATTGCCTTGGATTCACAGAAAAGAATATGCTTTTATGCAAAAGAGACATCAGACTCTGATATATAGGGAGTTTAAGACATCTGTGCTGAAATCCATAAAGACGTTTAGATACCTAACTCCTGTTACAGAACATTTAAATTGCAGACTGAGGAAAAGCGGAAGGAGACTACCGGAGTGTTTGAGTAGAATATCCATTCCCTGAGCTGTAGCTCTGTTTCACCAGAAGACACAAAGAAGCAACTAAGGAGAAGAGGAAAATCAGTTTAGAGTGTGCCTTTTGGGCAAAACCCCACAATAACCAAAACATGGTGTGGAGAGGCATTGATTGTCTTTCTAAGAAGAGGATACCAAGAGCAAAAAACAAGCTTTTGGTCTCTGAAGTTCTGTTTTATCTGAAAACAGAGGAACGTGAGATGCATAAAAAAAAATTCAAGTTTCCATTGTCAGACACTACAAATGAAAGAATCACACACACACAAAAAATCATCTTCCTGCCACATATCTTTGGGAGATTGTTTCTTTAAGTCTTGGTCTAAAGCTAATATTTCCAAGGACCTACTAAACTACAAATTCTGCATAGTCTTCAATGAAAACATCTTTCTGTTACCTCTCTGTTGCAGCCATTATTACACACAGGGAAGGTATAAGATTACTCCATTTGAAAACATCCCACTTAACCTCAAATGAAGCAGCCAGAACATGACAATTGCAAACACTCCTCTGCTGCTTTGCCACAGCCCATCAATCAGAAATGATAACAGATATGGCGTCCAAATAGAGGATTTCAATCATATTGTTGAAACTCCTCCAAGCTTCTTAGCTCTGACTATCAGTAGCTGAATTTATGCAGAAGATGTCTTAAGACAGCACCTACATCTCCTAGTAGCACACAAACTATTGGTTAGGATAGCCTTTTGATATGGAGATCTTGTATCCCTTCCTCTTAAGGCCCCAGGTCTTCCAGTTCCTGAAGAATGCTGTAGCTACTGAGCTGTTACACAAAAGACAGCACAAACCTCAAATTCTGGGTTACATGAATTTAGGATTAACTTTCTGGAGAGAATTAGTACCTCTAGAAGGTGATGTTTCACAATAATTAAGAAAGAATCATTAACCTTCATTGAATATAAAATAAGCCTTGGTTGTCTGGGTTTCTAACCCCAAAGAAACAATGCAGTAATGCACACTAGGAGTAGCAGGGCTCAACAGCCTTGACCAACTTTTCTGGGATCCTGTGCTGGTAGCTCTCTTCTTCCACGGGCCCATACCAAACGCAGCAACATCTCCTCTGAAGTAGCACATCCCTTTGCTCTTCTCTCTCTCAAATCCTCCAAATTTCTGCAGAGAACCCATATAGCAGCAGCCAACACAATAGCCACCAAACCCAACAAGAAGCTACTCACAAACTGATCAGCTCCTGGTTAATATAGTCCTGGCCCTGCCCACACCCCAACCATGACCACCTGGTGGAAGGTGAGGCCTCACACAAGTGGGCCAGGTTCTGCCTCTGGAGCCTGAAACCACTTGGGGAACAAAACATTCTGCTAGGTTGTGACTCATCCATGGGTCAAATCCAACTCGGGGCCCACAGCCCAGGTCCTAGCACTTAAGACCTGCACCATCTGACTGTGGGACCAGCTATACAGGTTAAGCTTAGGCCTGGTCACCCATTCTTTCTTTGGATTTTCCTACATTGTGTGGTCCAACTCTTTGAAGCCTTGCTTCTGGCCCTGTATCCTGTGTGGACATCAGGCCGATATAGTAAGTAGCTGACCTCCTGGGTAGGCTGCTTGTGTGTGCCTTGTAACTTATCTCCAGTCCTGTCTTTGTTCCTGTATTTTGGATGTACCCTTGTACCTATGTTTTAGCCCTGTCTCCATTCCTGTTTCTGGCTCCATCAACTTTAGCTCCTGACTGGGCTCACTGAATGGACCCTAGACCTGGTTCATCACTTACTATGTCTGCCACTCCTGCTGGACCCTGTTACCAGCATCTGCTTCACCCCTGGGTGAAGGCATTGCATGTGCTGGGGTCACCTTTCACTCTTAGCCCTGTGACACTAAGGGAGAAGCTGGACCTTGCTGCTCCATGACGTATGGGTCTTGTTCAAAGTCGCATGTGTTGCCATATCCTGTGCTCAGTGTAGCAGGAATGTGCGAGCTGTGATCTGAGGAAGCCTAACAAAATATGCCCATAGGTGATTTAGGCACTTGAATGTCCAGATTGCCCTAGGTAGGTGCCTAGATGCTCAGCTGCACCCAAAAGCTACCGACTTAGCGTCAGATAGTAGGCATTATGCATCTAAATCAAATAGCCCCTAAAAATAGAGAAGCTGGACCAATCCAGTCTGAGACATCTTTAGAGCATACTCCGGCACACACATTTTGTCTCTGTTGTATTTAGAGCACCTTTATTTTATTTTGAATTGTGCTTTGATGTTTATCTACCTTCTGGATCATAGCATGGCTTCCCACTCATTTTTCTGCCCCTCTGTAAATTAAATTATAAACTCTTTCATGAAGGAATTTGTGTTATAGGTGTGTCCAGCACTTACCATAATAAAGACTCTCATTCAGCTGGAGTTGTCTAAACACTACTTTAAGAGGATATAGTAATGCCAGCAACAGTGATCATGTCTGTGCAGGTGTTGGTTTCAGCCTGAGTAATGATTTTCACAAGGACCTGGAGCCCCTTTTCAGCCTCATACCTCTGCACTAGCAAGAGGGAAATCACAAGTGCCACAGGATAACACAAAATAATGAAGCATTCTGAGAATCACCTATCACATAAGCAAAGTCTTTTAGAAAGAAAATATTCCTAGAAGTGTGATCCCTCAACTTACTTGTGGTTTTAGCATTTTGATGGAGAAAGTGGGAGTTGCATTAGCTGCATTAGTACAGATATTCATATTCATGTATGAATCCACACTTATTTATGACTGGAATTTTCCATTTGAAGGGCAAGAGAAATTTGGTACAAGTGACAGAGTCTGATCTTATCTCTTGTTCTTACAGCTGCTGGAGGAATTTGTAATGCAAAAGCCACAGGGTGAAGCAGGTTGTTTTATTTGGGATTCAGTGTTTCATTTAAAGCCTGCTCCCAGAACTGCTGTCATATTATGGGTGAATGTTGATTTCTGTTAAATACATTAGAAATATGTACAGCATGTTCTGTCCCTGCGAAGATGCCACTGTGAAGAGATACCTCAGCTGAATTTCCAGAGAATTCAAGTGCGATGGGGAGGAGGAAGGAAGGAAAGCACAAAGAACAAAACGTTCCCACAGCCACCCACGAAGACAAACTCCTAGTGAGATTGAATCAGCAAAAGCCAAGGAAGCCCTGACGCCTAAAGGGGATTATGTAAGAATCTGAGATAAGTGGTGTCACTAGCACCTTTGGGTAATTCTCAGGCATTTAACTGTGTCATCTAACCCGAGAATAGACACCCAGAGCTCTCCTCTAGTCCATGGAGAAAGCCAAGCAGCTGCTGAGAATGATAACTTTAATATGAAGCCTAGAGCAGAAAGGTTTGTAAATTAGGCATCTCAGGTAGATGCTTTTTGGATGTGCTGAATGAAAGCCTTAAGCTTAAATCTGCTGTTTTAACACTTTGTGGACAGCTCTTTACTATCCACCCTCATAGATCATGGTCTCTTTGGAAAGGTACAATATCTACCCTGGTCCAGAATTCTGTAGCAAAGGATAGATGTCAAAAGAATAATGATAAGGCATCATTACCATAATGATAAGACATTATAAGAATAATCATAAAATAAGAATAATCATACAACAACAAACTGTAAAGGCTTCACTGAAAAAGTATGTTCCTGTGCTTTTACTGACCTTGACAGAACACAGACTTCTGTAGAGCCATGAGAATCAGCAATTTTCATTGCTGTCATCTATCCAGAGAGGCCAGTAGGGATCAGACTGTGTTATCACATTGGTATCTCTTAAATCACATATTCAAATAGGTCTCCTTGGCTTATGATTATGACCCTTTCTAGATCCTTTCTTCCTGTGCTGGGGAGGTCTAGAGTGATTTAACCATGCAGAGTAAGGGCATGCAAAACTAATCACAATTAATAAATCATAATTGTTAGCACATATTTCTGAGAAGGTAATAATAATTTTGTTATTCAGCTGTTAATTTTGAAGCCACATTAGGAATAAAAAGACGCTGGGTTGTAGGTTGGGTGTCAGTACCACAGAAGCACAGGGAGAATAACTTGCAGTAGTACTTCAGTTGCAAGTCCCTTAGTTTTTGTGATACTCAACATTCCTTTTGAGGGACATAAGACAACAGCCCCTAGGTTATACAGATGTTCATACTGTGATTCCAGTTTGCTTCTAGGAATGGCTATCCTATGCTCTTTTGAATTTTTCTTTTACTATGGGCAGTATAGACAGAAATAGGAAGGCAGAGGAACAGAAATTAAAAGAAGGAAGCATCAGATTAGTATTACTGGAAGATCTGTGCTCAAACGTGGCACAGACATGCAAGTTCACTATATGATTTCTACAAGTAAAGGTTCAGTAATTTTGTAGAAAAGAGACAGTTACAAGTTTTTTTACCTCATTGGTCAGTCGGTATGGAATCAAGGTCACAACTGTTGCACACTGTGCATTGCTGCTACTTACCATTTGAGGCATCTGGTTTTTTTGGTCCATCAGTGGTCTCTTCAAGGAGATGAGCAAGATGATCCTTACAGAGAAGATGAAAAAAACAAAAGCACTTATGCACTTAGGAGAATTTCTATATTAAAGAGACACACTTGTGACTACCATTGGTGAAACGAAGAAATTTCAGTGGAGAAGGGGTCAGGAAAACAGTATAAAGGTGAAAATGTCAAAGAAGTCTAAGAAAGCGTTGCTTCACATGAGCAACCCTATCTCATGTTATATGAGATGTGATATGAGTTTTTGCACAATGATCATTCATAAGCAATATACGTTGAAACATTATATCAGTGCAATGACAAAAATGGCTGATCTTTATACACTTGATACATCTCAAGGGCAGGAATTTCTCATTTGTGACTGTCTATACTTATGCTCTTGTCAATGTGCAGAAAGGCTATTTACAAATGAAGAGTGAAATGAAATCTTTAAACACAATAGGAAAGACAGAATTTATATTGTTTGATCCTTTACTCTCAGACATTTTTATTATTATTATTTACTTTGATTCCAACACTTCAAAACTTTAAAAGTATAACAAACTTCAATGCTTTGTTTTGTTGTGTCCAAAGATTCACAAAGGTGACATGAAATGTGATTAATTTCTGTTTAATAAGCCTTCACTTTATGAGTGTACCTTTTAGCATTTTAGTAGTTGTCTTACTGTGGATTTAACAAGATATTTCATAAAAGTAAAAAAGTTAAGTTTCCAGTTTTAATTTTATTCAACATCTAATCTGAAAATAGAGTTAAGGCAATTAAAATCATCCAAGATGAGAAAACATCTGTTGAAGTTATTAGGCTAAAAGTACTGAGATTTGTACAGACTCCTGGAAGTACTCATTTTCTGATCTGTGCTCTAATTCCTTGCATATGACAGGTCAGACTGTAGCCTTTTTCAGATTCCTGAAACCAGAGTGCATTTTTTCCTACTTTCTTTGGTATTTACATGTTCCTGGATCAACACCAAAGTTGGCTTGAGAGGGAAAGTTCAAACCTACTTAGAAAATTAGACATCCATTCTATTTTAGTTTTTATCATCAACTACTCACCGTAGTTTCAGAAATCCACAGTAAATGTCCCCTCCATTTCTTGCAGCTTGCTGTAATCTGGTGTGTAAAGCTTCCAAAAGTTGTGGAAGAGCCTATTTTGAGAGAACTTGTAAGCAGGAACACATTAATGAGTATCAGGTGCAGCTATGAATTTAATGAATGGTTTGTTGGAAATCACATTAAATAGCAACATCCGTCTGCAGATGAGCTTCGCAATGTCCTTATTTCAAGCCTAGGCAGATGGAGGATTTGTAGCGCACTTACTGTTTTCTGGTTCATGCAGCATTGCTTGCTTGTAAATACATTCACAATCATGCTTGAAAAGATTTGGAGCTTGACTGTCCAGCCTTTTCTTTTTGCAGCTTCCTCTTCAAAGTAATGACTGTAGGAAGAATGTAACGAGGTTCATCATGAGAATTAAACTGGTTTTGGATTTTGTCCTGCTCCCAAAAAACCCCACAACTTTTTTTTGGGGGTTTTTTTTTCCTCTCAAGCAGCTTTAGTTTGAAGAATTGGAATGAAACAGAAACTGTTAGGTTCTTATTAAAATTGTTATTACTTTCTGATGTTAATGTAGAATTTTTGTATTTAGGAACCAAAAAAGGGAAATGCCACGTCAGGAAATGCCATATCAAAACCAGTGTCTTGCTAACATATAGCAAGTCACATCATACAGCTCTTTCAGTACATTGTTGTAAATTCATTGTTTTGGTTAATATTAAAAAATAACCCAATTTATTTTCATTTGCAGCCACTTGCAATCCAAATACCCCCAACAATATTTGTACATGGCTGTCTACTGTGGAAAGAAGAGGCGAAAGTATTTTCACAGGAAATTATTTTTATGGTATGAGTGGATAGACTTGACTAGCAGGTACTACTTTCTTCCCCTAGCCCTTCTCAAGGATATGAAAGGAATTAATTCCTCATATACCATGTGAGCTGTAGGCTTTTTTCCTATGATTCAAATAAAAAGCATAACAGAGGAAAAGGAACAGCACATTGAACATTGATCTTTGTCTCAAGCCTAAGTCCATTTTGTGCATGGGTATGAAAAAGGAATTTTTGTTAATGATACCCTGATCCTAAATGGCTTCTGAAAGTTTCTGAGAAGTAACTGGACCAAGTTTAACCTTCTACATATAACTGTCCTCTCTCTTCTTCTAGATAGCAGATAATTTACACCAAGTTTTTGAAGCACCATGTACTGAGTTGGTGAGATAAGATTTCACAGAGACATGCAAAAGCAGTAGAAAGGTGTGAAAATGTTCATTGTAAGATTATACTAGTTAAAATATAGAATGTAAAATATATTCTTATAATCTACAGTTACAGGTAAAGAAAATAGTAATATTCCCACTCTCACTTCTACCATGTTAACACAGCTTCATTAACTTCAGAATTAAACCCAGTAGACAAACAACATAACTATACAACACTGTTGAAGTCAATGGGTCTCTGATGACTCACACAAGTTGGAGCTGCAGTTCAGCTAGTTGTTTGCAGAAATTTCCAAACTTGGATACTCTTTCTCACATTTCTAGCAAAGTCAAAATAGGTCTTTGTGAAATAACTGCAGCAAACAGTAAATGATGTATGAAATGAAATATCTCATCCATCCCATAGATGAAGAATGTGCAGAGGAAGCTTTGCTGCTTTCACCACGCAGTTTCAAACAAACCTCTGATGCAGAACCATAATTTGCGTGGAGTAATGGGAGGAAGGGGGTGATGTTGTCATTCTTATCTGCTGTCAGGTATGTCACTTCCATATAGAGAGATTCGTATTTTATCCCTTCCTTGTTCTATGTAATCAATGTTTTCCCATATTCTCTCAAGCAGCCTCCATTGAGTTTAATGGGAGCTGAGCTGGCAGAGCTGGTCATCTGTTCATGTCTATATAAATACTTTACATTAAGTTAAATTTTTGTATATAACAGATCTGATCTCTTAGCACATGTCTACACTACATAGTGAAGTGATGTGTAAAGACCTCTAACCTTTCCATGAATAAACTGGCATATCTAGTGTGCTGACATACAGATATCTTGTCTCAAGTTGCAAATCCGGTACTGATTTACCAGCTTGGTGATGTGTTTGAGTTAAAATTGCTTGCAAGACATTGTTCGTGTAGCACCTGCTCTGCATCATATAGCATTCACATCCTTCAGAAAGTCTACATGAATTCCTCCATTTTGAAGTTAGAGAACTGGTTCACGCAACTTATCTAGCTTTTTTCACTAGGCAGGTCCAAATAATACTTCATCTTACTGTGTAGAAACATCTCTCTGAATAGCTTTTATGGGCTTAATCAGAGTAAAAAGAGCCTAGAGAACTGGTTTAAATCATCTCAATCCAGTGAAGTTAGGTGTGGTGAACCCCACCTGTATGTAACAAATAATTCAACAGTCATTGCAAAATTTCTGCTGTGTACAACCACAAATACTACATAAATGAAAAATGTTCTTTTTGGTTCTGTAGCAGGAGAAAAATGTGTTCTAATAGGTTATGAAACTTGAAACAAAAACCACAGCAAGGCTGGGGAAGCTTCTGAAAAGGACCATTTGTTTCCAAAATTTGCTCATTTTCAATGGCATGAAGCCTTCATGTCCTAATTTGGTGCACAAATGAGCTCTGCAGTATGCTTATGATTTTGAAAACCTGCATCTGTAGATGTTTGACTTTTTTGCTGGCATCTCTGCTATGACAACCACATCTGACCCATGCAGGACAGAAGTTTAACCAGGATCAGGCAACTGTTCTCTGACTATCTCAGTAAGTTTTTTCTCATCATAAGATTATGGATGGGCATGGATTAGATTCGCTACGGTGTCTATGTGAGGACCGGTTTCCAGCAGAATTCAAGCAGCCAGCAAAGCAGCTCATATTCAGAGTATGGGTGTTTAAGCATCTCTAAAATCCATGCTGTTTTGATACATCAGATCTCTAAATTCTTAGCCTCCTCTATTATTCATTTGACTGTGAAGGTCTGTTTGGCAGACATGTGGTAAGAAATTTAGCCATCAGGCTTGGGGGGCTTCTAAGTTCCAGTGTGCTCTTCCTGAAGCTTTGTCAGAAACAGTTTGCTTGTTTCTGAAAGCAGAGTGATTTGATCAATCTTGGCAGTCACAGTTTCCCCCACATATTTTGTTTTGTTCTAAGAATGCCAAGAAAATGTTCTTTCTTTTAGGAAATAGTCTTCTCCCTGCCGAATTCACATTAAGATATCCTCAGAGGGCTTTGCTGTCACCTTCTGTAGGTTAAAACAGCAGGATGTCCCCCTTTCCTCCCCCTAACTTTGAAGAACATCACACTGTGTGGCCTTTTAGAGTTTTTGAGCTACCGTCTGTTATCTACACACAGTCAGCACCATGCCAAAGAGCAGCATCTAAGAACCTGAAAACTGCACTTGCTTTCTAGTAGAAGATGCTCAACATGCAGCTTTATTAGATATCCTCATTCTCTACCATTCTGTAGGATATGTGAATGTGGCAGCTGCTGCTGTAATTTCTGTGCAGTGTAGACACATCCAAGTTAATGAGAAACTTGTTCGCTAATGCAGCAGCAACCATTTAGCTTGCCCATTCCCAAATGTTGTATGATGATTTTTTTGTGCTGTTTGAACCAGCCTGCTTGGGTCATAAGCTAGCTAATTCCAAAGCAGTTCATATATATTTTTACTAAACGATAGGTACAGTGGTGCAGCTGAGATTCATGACACAGGGTAAGAAAAAGAAGATTTCAGTATCTCATGTTCCTTATCTAACTCAAGAATATGTATCTATCTACTTCCAAAAGGGATGGAGGAGGTGACAAGCTGGTGCTGACATGAGCATCACACCATCTGGCCAGAGGAAGAGCTCTACAGAAGAGGTAGCATGAAGTTGGAGAGTTTGGATGAGCATGAGCGAAAACACAGTAACAGTATGAGCAAAGGAAGCATGTAGTTCTCCATCCCCAGAACAGGCCATTGCAAAAGGGAAGCTTTTTCTCTCTCCCTGCATTTGGGGGATTGCAAGGGCTTTGACACACAATCATGTTATTGTGGGTTGATTATTTACCAGCTGAACCTTAGCAACTGCTTATCATGAACAGGCTATATTTTGACTTCACTTAAGCCTCTTTTACTATCTGCTAAAAGATATGAAATTACCTTGGCCACCTTGATTTTGGAGTGAAGATCCATCTTACAGTATTTGGAAAGAAGTTTCACTTAGGAATCTCTCACCTACTTTAGTAACTAAAAAAAGACTATGAGATATAGTCACTATGAGAAAACAATGGATAATCTCTGTCCTCCCATTCCTTTGTGATAATTGTTTCCTAATCCAGAACCTGAGTATCACTTTCCCAAGCTTGTGTGTACTGGAAGACATACACATGGACACTGCTGCCCACAAAATTATGTCCTTGGAGCTCTTTCGGTCAACATTTAATACCACCATTTAAATACCTACCCAAAGAGACTGGAAAATAAGAGCAAATTACTTCTGATACCAAATATACTGCAATAATTCATTATGTTATCCATGTCATCAGAAACAGAGAGAATAAACACATCTATGATGTGCTTTCTTACAATTCATGATAAATGAAAGGCAGGGGGAATGAAGATAGAGTGAGATTTTGTTTTGAATTGCCATTTTCAGAGAAATTGCCCCTACAGTCAAAGTATTGATCCAATTTGCCAATGTTTTCATGCTATAGAACAAGTCAGAACAAGCAAAACTTATTTGTTTTTTTTTCTTTAAAAAAAGAGGAAAAAAGTTAGACTGAGAATTGAGAAAAACAGAACAGAAGAAAACACTTTAAAAAGAGAGCCATAGTGAATTCCTAAGAGACACCATAGAAATCCCAAAATATTCATTGTACAATTTTTTTCTGACCAGAGCAGAAAATATACTTTGGAGAACAATTCTTCATTGTCAGGGGGATTAAGTGTATTTCCTACTATATCTTTCCTATTTTGGGTTTCTATGAATATATGAGATAAGCCAATAGGGGAAGGATGTTAGCTTTGGCACTTCACTGTGGAATAGTAACATTAATGCAATCCTGTTACTAGAAACCTAAAGACCAAAGATTTTATTTTTTTTCTCCTCCAGGTGATGAAAGAATTCTAGGTGACAACAGCCTGTGTGAAAAAAAAAAACAACTGAGGAATGTGTAGAGAAATATATCTATACTGCTTTTGTTAACTGGTATTCCCAATCCCAGCTTGAAACACCAGGTTTGTTTGACTATAGCTAAGGGAATAGCTGTGCAATTATTTTAGGAAATGTGTCTGCTTTTGCTAAGCAGCAGAGCAGGTTCCTGTTTTTTGCAACTTTACTGTGAACTTTAATCTTTGTATTCATGTGTGTCTGGTTAAATACCTTCAAGGCTTTCCCCCACTGCTACTTATGACTACATTGCTATTAAATCTGACATTTCACTGTTGTTTCAAAGAGATTGAATATAGATTCTCTTAAACATAGCTTGAACCTTTGATATTTGTGTTCAAGGAAAATCACTGTATAGTTACAGAAATATTCTATATAACAAACACCCTATAAGAAAGAAATAAATGCTCAGATCAGAGTCTTTTATTCTCTGAATAGGTGTTTTAACACTATTTTTTTCTTGTTTACTTAGAAGGTTTGCAATCATACCCCATTTCAGCAGAAATGATAATTCAGAGGAATCGGTCACTCTTGACAATAAAAGTATATTTTATGTGGTCCTCCATAGATGTCTTTTATCTCTACTCTATCCCAAAGAGAAATAAACAAAATCATACAGGTCCAAACACATGAATTTCACTTCATCAGAAATGTTTGAAGGAAAGTAATAGCTTATCAATTGGAAATGGTATAAAAAAAGTCAGAAAATATACAGTGTGTTTTCCAGGCAGCCACGGTGAGATCATAAATGAAAGATTAATAGTTCATATGTTTTTCATTGTGGTATACTGACATCTTTGACCACAGGGATTGAAAATATCCTTCTGCTAGAATTAAATAGTGATTTGTCAGTCAGACAGCTGCACTAAATTCTTAAGGGGGTTAGCAATCAGAGGGAGATCAAGACTTGCATTTTCCTAGAGTCTGCTATGCAGTCACTTCCATAGTGCAAAGTAAGTCTAAGAAAGCAATTATATATCTAATATTTTTTATGCACATGATCATAGGCTTTCTTTTTTTAAAAACAGTAGTTCTGTGGAGGTATTGGTGTGGTTTTGTTAGGAGAAATACTGTTGCATTTGAGATTCTGCACTAGATAATAATGAAATTCATTTTGTGTTGTTTGTTTATAAGTTTTATTTTATTTTAATAGATCTGGCTGTGGAGTATGTGGTTGAGTAGCATAGCTTTTAAATGGCCTAGGATCCGACTCATTCAGGGCACTTCAAACTTTTTTTGTTTTAGTTTTACAGGGCAAGGTGTTGATATTGTAAATGCAGAGTGTAAATAGGCTATGTTGCACTTGCCTAAACACCAGGTGTGGTCCCATGCATATAGGAGTAATTGTGCCTTCTCACTTTTGCCAGCAGTGATGTATTAAACCTCTCGTGTGCATCCCCAGAGCTGCTGCACAGATGAACATTGCTCTAGACATGGGTGTGCCCTGGAGACACTCTTTTGGGGGCTGATGGTACATTTTTGTAGCTGAGCTGGTCTGGAGACAGTACGAATATAACAGACCCCTTGTAATCATGAGGTACCAGGTACAAACCTGTTTTGGAGACAACTTGGATTCCTGTCCCTGATGCTACACTGGAAAAGTGTCACTGTGTGCTTAGAATTATCAATTCCCTTCTCTGTATCACCCAGTAAATGCAGCACCAGGTTATCCATCGAAGGTGGGAGGGAAGAATGAGCCAGAATTGTGCAACAGTCATTTTACAATGCTAGATTCAGTCCATAAGCCTCTGCTTTAAAAGTTCTGCTGGTTCTCACAGGCTGAATCTAGGCAAGGATCTGGGGGCCTTTTCAACGGCCTCTACTTCTGGCCCAGTGTTATAAATCTGTGACAGACTGGAGAAATCACCCCCACACCTTGTTTTAAACTAACAGGTGCCAAGTTCAGATGTATGAGAGACAAAGACCCTCCATGTTCCCTCGCATTCCAGAAGCAAGGTGTTAACAGAGACAGTCTTCCTTTATAAAAATCACCTAAGCCAAATAAAGTATCAATATATTTGCACCTAAGCATGAAATACTGTATAGTTTTCAAGTATACAGTAGTAATTACCTGCCAGTCACATCTATCCAACACTAATATTGATTTTGAGTACAGAACAAAACTCTCTACAACAACGTATAAAATCACTATATGAAAGAAACCTCTCTGTGACCCTAACTTCTCTGCCTGCATCTGCAGATACGAGATTTTTGCATTTCTCTACAGAGTGGTTCATTCCTTTGTAACGATATTCCTTTTGTGGAGTGTCGATATATAATTAGAGGTGTGTGTTGTATGTCACTATGTTCATCTTACTACAAAGTAGGAATGTTCAGATCCACTCCTGTAAATCAGTAAAGCTCCATTAAAATAAATAGAAATGCAGTGATCTGATCTTCTTGGTACATCTTAATTTCATTATTTTCTTCCTTTGATGTAAACCAAATTGCTATTTTCTGAACTTAGATAACTCGGTTTTCTTAAATTTACCCATCAAAATGCTAGATTTTTATAGAAATAAAAAATTCCAAAGAATAGCTATAGTTAACAATAGGAAGATTAAATATAGAGTTTTATGCCATACTGCAAAAAAAGCAACAGACATGACAACCTGCTCTAATTAAAGTATGTTAATTATGGGAACAGATTTATCCAAGTTATACTTCCTATGTGTAAGTGCAAGATATAACAGATTTTTAAATATTTCTGCAAGCATGGAAGTAAGATAATTGAAATCCCTCACCTTATGTTTCAGTTAGAGTTAGCCAATTCCCATTTTCTATTGCCATATATGAAACACTATGTTACAAATGAGAAGCTAAGTAAAAAAGATGTGTTACTGATTCTAATCTAGAAGGATTATTTTAGCCCTATGAAACCAACAGGAACAACAGGGGCTTGGTATCACTGGCTGTATTCTGATCTGGGAGATTTTCAGAGAAACTCTGAACTCGAAGAAAGCTTTAGTCACTTGTATTCCCTAGGCCACCATCTCTGTTTAAAGGCACTCTGCTATGTGTGTGAGCTGGAGGGTGTGGTCAGGATGTTGGGTAGTGACAGTATCAAGACACATGATTTTAGAACCATATCCCTTTGCCACAGAGTTTGCCTGAAGTAGTCCATCCATGGATGTCAGTGGACTTAGATGCTCTTCAGGTCTCAATTCAGTTGTTTAAACACAGGCAGCTGGTGTTATTTGAAATGTGCTTGGCTATCTGAGAAATCCAAATAGTACCAGTCAATATGAGTCCATGACTTTCAGGACTGATAGCTGAATCTAGACTTGTGGGATCCCCTCAAGCACAGCAAATGGCACTAGGTGCCTCTGTGTGAGTAACTGAATCAGTCCCCCAAGGCTGAGTTAATTTTCCCTAACTAGACTTACACAATATATGTTTCTACATCTGAGTTAGTCTCCTTGTCAGACCTTTACAGACAGGAATAGCTACAGTGCATATTACTAATTTCAGATATCTACACTGGGATGAGAATTCTGGTCCCTAGTTCCCTTTACTGGTTCTAAAAAGATTTCAGAAAATATCATTAGTTGCATCTTCACTGTAGACACCTTGGCTCGATGCAGTGCTCTAAATACACACGCCAAGGGTCATCTGCTCTCCTGACTGTATCTGAGTTGCCTAGTAGCTCACAATAGTGTCCATTTCATAACACTTCATCTGTTTGTCCCACAGAATATCTTTCTGTGCTGTGGATCTACCTGCTTGCATGATTAGTGTCCCATAAGCCTTAAAAATTTAATTAAATCAAAGAGAAAATTTATGGCAAATTCAGACCTTTGACTCCATCATTTTGACCACTATCTAGCCTGGCTACACACCTCCTCTAATAATTAGTCACAGTCTACCACAGGAGGAAGGTTCTTTTGGTTCCATTATTTCACAGCTTGCTGCCACTGGCTGAGAAGAAGGGTATTGGTTCTGTAAGACATTAATTTAAGTCAGCAAGATGGTAGCTGGAAGCTTTCCACGAACTAATGGACTTTGAACTCAACAAACACCTCCACTGAGAGAGTGACTTGCTGAATTAAGTCACACAAGGCTGATCAACGGTTTCACACTGTTCACATGGCCCTGTATGCCCTCATGTTTCTCAGTATGATGCAATTTCTTCATAGTATCCCATGGCTTTGGGGAATTTGACTGTGTTTTGATTTCCATTTGTATTGTGAATCCACACTTCTCTGAAGTATAGGTCTGCTGTGAGTTGGCCTTGGCCAACAGCCATGCACCCACACAGCCACTTGCTCACTCCTCTCTCCCTCCCACCTCCCCACAGAACGGGGGAGAGATTAAGAACAAAAGTGAGAAAAAATGTGGGTCGAGATAATGACAGTTTAATAAGTGAAAATTAAAA
This sequence comes from Coracias cyanogaster, assembly GCA_033124195.1. NCBI lineage: Eukaryota > Metazoa > Chordata > Aves > Coraciiformes > Coraciidae > Coracias > Coracias cyanogaster. Next base: position 31,577 of record JAVSBS010023757.1, on the reverse strand, counting down.
AAAAAAAAGGAAGAAAGAAAGAAAAAAAGTAATGCAAAAGCAATCACTCATTACCTCCCACTAGCAGACCCATGCCCAGCCACTAAGAACAGCAGCCATCTCTGAAATCAAGTGCTTACCTCCCACCCCCTTCTTCTCCTACTCCAATCTTCATTGCCAAACGTGACATTATACAGTGTGGAACAGACTTTTGGCCAGTTCAGCTCAGCTGTCCAAGTTGTGTCCCCTTCCCAGTCTCTAGCCCATTCCCAGCTGACTCACTGGGGGAGCAGCGTGGGAAAAAGAGAAAGCCTTGGCATTTTGAAAGCACTGTTCAACAATAGCCAACACACTGGTGTGTCATCAACATTGTTTTAGCCACAAATCCAAAATGCAGCTCCATATAGGCTGCTATAGAGAAAATTAACTCCATCCCAGACAGACTCAGTACAAGGTCTAATGTCATTGCCTTCTTGGGGACAAGGCAAAACCAGACCGCTTTGTTGGCATATTGCCATCTACTGAGGGATGCAGTGAAGGCATGAGAGGAGTGGAACAGTTCCAGAATCAGAGTGAACATCTTACCTGTTTGTAGCTCTCAGAACAACTCAACTGTTATTATTAAGGGCTAACTGTTAATTTCTTGCATGAATAGTCTAAAACAGAAAAGCAGTGAGATATTACTCTTCCTCACTTCAGATCAGATTCCCAAAGGCAGAACGAAGGTTGCATTGGATCATTTTCCTATTGTCCATTTTTTTGGCCCTGCTTAAGCACCCGCATGAGCTTCACTTTAAAGGGAATAAGGAAAAAAAAAAAAGGTTTACATATTAAAATTCACAAACCTTTCACTGTGGAGTCTAAGCTTTTAACCAGGCAACCAGATAGTTTTGTATCTGTTAGATCCCTCCCTTCTCTGATTGCACATCCTTTCCCTCCTGCTCTAAACAGACAGAGATCATCACTGCATTTTACTGAACATTTGCCAAGAGAAAGTGCTTGTTTTTATGGGAAATGTTGGAAACATCTCAAAATATAATGTACAGCAGAACAGTCAGCTTTTAAATTGCTGTAGGATTTTTTTCCCCTGAACAGTGTCTTATTGGCACACAAAATATCTTTGTCTGTTTGTGTGGAACAGCCACCCAGTTAGTAACAAGCTGGTCCTCAGCCCATTGGTAGTTGAAGTGTTTTGTTTGGAATCTCCAGCCTTGCCTTTTGATTTTTTTTTTTCAGTTGAAGAAGTTATTGTTATCACAGCATGCAAGCAATGATGGTGCCAACTGTGCCAAATATTGTTTTGCTTCCAGTCTAACTGGCACTTATTTAATTATTGTCTCATTTCATTTAAAATATGTACTTTAAGAACATTTTAGTACTTCAAGCCAAAGAGAACACTAGAGAACATTTTCATCATTTATAAATATATATTCTGAAAAAGATAGGGGCACCTGGATGGATTTCTCATTTAATATATCATTAATTATATTACTGAATAAGAAAGATTGCACATGAAACCATTGGATGCAGCCATGAAGTTCTTATATAGTAACCATTTTTTTCGGAATACATTAGTTACATACGGATACTCCAGCTTTTTCTTTTGGGCTGAGGAAATAACTGGAACTGTATACTACTTTTTAACAATATGTAACTTCATCTTTGCTTGTATGATGATGGTAAATTAGAGGCTGTAACTGGAATCTGGTATGAACAAGTTCGGCCAGTGTTTCTTATCACTCTGAGCCAAAATGCTGGATTCAGACATTTTTGTATTTTGGTGCATTTGAAATGCCCCTCACTGTGCCTGTTTTAACGAGTCCTCATCTTCAGGGACTTTTGCAAGCTCAGTGGAGAAAAAATCTGATTATGTTTGGGGGAAAGTAACTGTTCATCTCAACTGATTAAAAGCAGTTCTCTGTAACATCAGATGTTCAGTGACAACTTTAAGATAACCACAGTTCCTCCTGCCTGTCCCCAGACAGTATATATCACGAGAGAAGAACTCCATGATGACTTTGTGTGGGTCACCATGCCCACGTAGCATTGTGCAATACAGGGAGGAGGTGTTAACTTGTTCCCTTAAAATGCTATGGGTACATAAACAGGAGATTTGTCAACGTGAGTACCATATTAACATGACAAGATTTCGCTGCATTTTCCTGGAGGAAAGTCCCTGCCAAGCTTCATTGAGTCCCTAGAACATGTCCTTTTTTTTGAGCACCTCTCTATGCTTGGGAAAAAGTTTTTACCTTGTCTTTTTTTTCCTCCAAGTCACCCATGCCTTTGCCACAAGACACATAGGCTGAAGCAAAATTACAGAGCTGGATTCCAACACATTGACTTGAAATACAGAGAGTGCTCTTTGCTTCCTTAATGAAGAAGCAGTAGACGAAAAATAAACATATAAATAAATAAATACACGCCCCACCCCACCCCCCCCCAAAAAAAAAAAAAAGAAAAAAACAAACAAGGAAAAAATATCCAAATTAGTAATAAGAAAATAAAAGATTCATATATGACAATTCAGTGCTTAGAAAAGTTGAAGTTTCACCAGGGGTACGCTTGGCCCAAGAGAAGTAAAAAACTGTAATCCTCAATGTGAAAGAATTATTATTATCTTTATCCAAGATACTGGTGAGGTACAATTGAGAAAACAAGAACCAAATGCAAGATATAAATAAATATATTCATTTTAAGAACTATAACGGCATTTAATGAGAGCATTTATTACACTGTATTCTTACTATCATTCAGGTTTTGTATGTATTTGTCTTTTTCTCTTGTAGATCTTTCATTGTCTGCATTAACGACCCAAATGAAGGAATGTTTACTTGTGTAAGGTTTTCTTTTGTGCTTCCCAAGGTGAATTCAGACTAGTGTTTTTCTGTAGTGTGCCTGGTTTATTTTATGTGTGGGACATGTCTCAGTAAACAGGGCTCTGTGGTCACTTGAATTTTCAATTTATTAGAATGTAATCTGAAAGTTTGACATCATTTGGGCAAGAAAGGTCATTCCCATGCCTTGTATCTATTAATGTAGTACTGCAGAGCTCAAGAGAGAGATAATTATGCTGTTCTGTGAGAGGTTTATGAAATTTCATTAGTGGAGTCTTTTACCAGCATACAGAAAAAAAAGAAAAAAAAAGAAAATATAAAGTAACCTGATAACTTGTTTAAGATTTTTTTTAAAAGTACACATTCTTTTTTAGAAGGAATGACAACTAGAAGTCATAAAGCACATCAGCATTTCAAGAAAGAACTTACCAATAGCCTGCAAAAACAGAGACTGAAATGAGATGTATTAATGTTTTTAGAGGGTAGAGAATGTGCCATTCAAAATAGAATTAAACTGAGCTCACTGTTTAAGCTATTTGAACATGTGAGAGGCAAAGGTTCTGTCATATGTCTTTGTGCCAGCCATCAGTACAACTAATGTGTGTCTCCCCATTATGCTGCACTGCCTCTTCCAACAGGACTGTGCTCCTGAATGGTGTTTAAAACAAAGCCAATGGTACACTGTGTTGAGCCTGAGAGGAGCTGGAATTCAGGGTAAGGTTACGCTTTCTTGGCTAACAGAGAGAAAATGCATGCAAGAAAGGATTCCTGAGACTTTTCTAAGCCACTGACAGAGTCAAAAAGAATTGTGTCCGCCTTTTCCCTAGAAGAAATGGCTTCTCCTATAATGTGACATTTAGTCTTTACGTGAACTTTTGCCGATGTGTCACGTTTCAGAAGTCTACATGGACATTTTTTCCCCAAGGCAGAAACTAGACCCAGTACTTCCCTGATGTAGTGTAATTAATGTATTGCTCTTCATTACAAGAATCTCTCTGGACCTTTTGTATAATTATAGCTGGGTTCATATTTGTCAGCAACCTTGCTAGAACAGCCACAAACAAGATTTGTTTTCCTAAGTCTACTGTATCTCACTATGACAGTGGAGAGACCATGTCCTAGTGGAATTACTGATCTTGGGGGACATAGGCCAGGCAAAAAGTACAGATATGACCCTGAACTTTGGGTAAGTGAACTCTTAATTGTTTAAAGAACTAGTGGATAGGTGCCCCTGGGAAACTACCCTCAGGGATGATGGAACAGAGGAGAGCTGTTATTTCTTAAAGCACAAGAACACTTGATTCCCTTATTCAAGATATAGGACAAGGAAGGCAGGAGAGAAACACAGCCAAGAAAGGAACTCCTAGTGAAATTGAAACACAAGTGGGAAATGCATAGACAGTAGAAGTAGGGACATGCATTCTGGAAAGGTTATGGGATACTGCCTGCACGTGTAAGGATGGGACCAGGATAGATAAGGCTGGAGATAAATTTGGTAAGGAATGTGAAGAATAATAAGAAGGGCTTCTACAGGTCTGCTAGAAAAGGAAAACAAAAGAAATTGTACCCTCAGAATAAATTAGATGGATGATCTGCTGACAACTGACATGGAGAAGGATAAGGTACTTTAAAAAAATCTTGCCTCATTTTTCACTCACAATTGCTCTTCCCATACCTCTCAACTGAATGGACCTCAAGGCAGGGACTGGAAGAATGAAGGAGAAGATCAGGTAGATAAGAGATAAGAGCATTCTCCTGTATCATGAGATACAGATCTTTCAGGGTTGTGATATATTTTCTGTATTCAGATAAGAAATAAGAGATTGGAAAGTTTTAATGCGAGTATGAGAGAGGTGCATGTCATTCTTAGTGTCATCTGAAAAATCCCAGGTTACAGTACTTGTTTTATCACAGTAGGACAACTTTGAAATCCCCGAGCTGTGCATTTATCAAATAATATAATTGCATAAAAAGAAAGCTTCTGTACCCTAAAAATGCTATTTATGCCATGAGTTCTCAAAAAAGCAGACATTCATATAAGCATACATACATACTAAATGGCACTCTATACAATCATGGTTATATAGCAGAAAAATAGAGCTAAAATTACATCAGGAAGTGGTAGTGGCATCTAGTAGCACAGGGCTAAGAACAAAACAACCAAATACAGATACAATATTCTGTCGCTACTAAAAGGTTATTTGCCAGATCAGATGTTTCTATATGCAGACTTTTCCCTTGGCTTGGAGCACTGTGAAGCAACAGATCCTCTTCTACCAAAGACTACACATCCTTGTGGTTGTGAAATCCTTTTTCAAGAGATGACAACAAATATGTTTTTGCCTAATTGTTCTAGTGCTGCTTGTGCAACTACAGTGTGCCTTTGTAATCATTATCTTTTCAAGAGCAGAACTGAGCAACACATGGAAAGTTTTGTGAAAAAGGCTGTTTTGTGGGATAATAACACATCAATGCATCTGAATGTGAAAGTGATGCCCTTTGATGCAGAAAGAGTTATCTGTCTAAGCCTGTCATAATCTTAACTATCTCCATCATTTTCATTTGCACTCAGTGCCCAGCAGAAAGCTTCTCTTCCACATACTGCAGTTCTTTATGCTATTGGTTTTGCTCTGAGATTGGTTGTTTTGCTCCTTAAGTGGTAGCTTAATACATATGTCTTGACAAGCCTTTCTGTCTGTTTGTGCCTATGTGTTGTGTCATTTGGAGAAAGTAAAGTGGACCTCTCCTACAGACTGATGGGTCACCATGCAAAGGGAAGGGAAATTCACAATAGCCTCTCTTCCTACCTCCACACAATTCCTCTTGAAAACAAGACCTGATGTTGGTCATTGATGGAGAATATAGGAAGGAAATTCAGGAGAAAATTCAATTCTTAGCTTCTGCCTTCAACAAAGCCAAGTGTGAGGTGCTGCACCTGGGTCAGGGCAATCACAAGCACAAATAGAGGCTGGGTGGAGAAGGACTTGGGGTTCTGGTGCATGAAAAGCTGGACCTGAGCCAGCAATGTGTGGTTACAGCCCAGAAATCCAACCATATCCTGGGGTATATCAAAACAAGTGTGGGCACTGGATCGAGGGAGCTGATTCTGCCCCTCTACTCCACTCTGGTGAAACCTCACCTGCAGTACTGTGTCCAGCTCTGGAGTCCTCAGCACAACACAGATATGGACCTGCTGGAGGAGGTCCAGAGGAGGGCCACACAAATGATCACAGGGATGGAACACCCCCACTAAAAACAAAGGCTGAGAGAGTTAGGGTTGTTCAGCCTGAAGAAAAGGCTCTGAGGAGACACTATAGCAGCCTTTCAGTACTTAAAGGGGGCCCATTAGAAAGCTGGGGGCAGAATTTTTAGCAGAGCCTGTTGTGATAGGACTACATTTGTTATAGGACAAGCGGTAATGGTTTTAAACTAAAAGAAGATAGATTAGACTGGATATAAGGAAGAAATTTTTTACAATGGCCACACTAGCACAGGTTGCCCAGAGAGGTGGTAGGTGCCCTGTTCCTGGAAACATTCAAGGTCAGGTTGGATGGGGCTCTGAGGAACTTGATCTAGCTAAAGCTGTCTCTGCGTACTGCAGGGGGAATGGACTAGATGATATTAAAGGGTCCCTTCTAACTCAAACCAATCTAAGATTTTATGGTTCTATCTCACAATATTAAATGAGTTGGCCAAATTTGCTGATCTGATTGAAAGCTAACCAAGAAAAAGTCCCAACCAAAAAAAAATCAGTTTTATTTTGGGCTGTTAGTAAGTTAGTGTTCTCACAGGACTATCACTGGAGCTACATAAAAGACACGGCTGCCGTGGTTGTATAAGTAATAGAGGCAGCAGGAATAGTCCTTTTGGAGTTAGTTCCTATTATAGATTGATTCAACTGGCTGTAAAATCACTGAATTAGATCAGACTTCACTTAATAAGCACAATTCTAGGCTTCCTATATAGTAAGCAGCAAAAGAACTAGGATATTTGTTAATTAAAATCTACTTAAACATACATTTCTTACTACAAGCATTTTAATCAGATTTCTCTTTAGAACTTTTTGGTATTCCAGTTATTATTACAATGCTTCATAAGCTGTTCCCCATGGTTGCATTCTTGAATGGGTGCCACTGGAGATTAAAGGAAAAACTCCCAAAAGGGAAGACAGGCTACACGATGGGCAGACTGGACTGATGTTAGAAAACACAGTTTGACCTGGACAGACATGTACTTGTGATTTTATAAACCACTTTCCCTTTTCATATGTCTTAGCTTTGACAGCTGTAAAGCAGAAATAATTATATAGGCTTCCTCTGAAAGAGCATTCAGATTTTTGAGAACAAAGTGTGCTCTTGCAGAAATGTCTATGACCAACAGTAGTTAAGCCTCGCTGAGGGTAATAGAAGAAAAAAGACCTAAGGATAAGCTGCAGCTGAATCTCTTTTTTTTCTGTACACCACTTCATAGTGTTTATCACTGATGAAATCTGGAAGAAAAATACAATTTAGTGACTAAAGTGCTTAATCCTATGACCAATTTTAGAGATAAAAGAAGTTCTGCTGCCATTATTGACGTTGCCTGCATGGAAAGGCTTGTCACATGTGTCAGCAAGGACTGATGAGGAGTTGATAATAAAAACCTGCCTTTGAAATGGGTGGAAATTTGTTCTGGATGCTTAAAACGTCGTCAAAAACAGTGTGCCCTATATTGTGTTCCTTAAAAGAAATATCAGCCTTAAAATTCCTTCTTGTATCTTCCCAGCTCCTGTCACTATCCATCACTGGACAAGTTGCAGATTCAACTGAATATGTAAGAAAGTTGAATAGTAAACAATAAATCTAATAGTATGTAAAGCAATTTGAGGCAGTAATAAAGCTGACAGGATTTGATGTAAATATCATCAAGTTTGTAGCAAAAGTTATGAAAGTTTGCTTACATTAGATGTGTTGTGTATCCATTAAATGCACAAGACCCTTTTCAGACAGCTCTGTCAATTCATGTCAGAACAAAAGAACAATAAAGCAGGAGATTTTGAAAAAGTTGAAGATTATGAAATAAAATTCTAGTGTATTTGATCTATTGAGTATTTTATATTTTCTAAGATTAAATGCAGACTTTCTGATGAATTCTGACATGTTTATTTCTTTCTTCCTCAGCACACCTAAAATAACCAATAAACACAAAATACTCTCCTGCGAGGGTTGTGATTATATTTTTCTTCCAGGTTTTGAAATTTTGGCTCTTTGATGAACAATTCATTATTTATTTTATGGGTGCTAGTAAAATAACGAACTAACTAGGTATGTGTCCCCTCACCCTCAGCATAACAGAGCTGCAAGCACTGGTTTATTTGAAAAAATGTTTATGGCTTTTATAGGACACTTTTGGGTAAACTTTACAATGGTTGTTGAAAGGATTCTGAAAAAATGTTACATTGCTACAACATTATTTTGATGTTCCTATATTGTAATAAGTGGAATTTCAGGTGAATACTTACTTGGCTTTGTCAGCAGAGCTTTTTACCTAGAATACCATCATTCTGGAGAATTAAAAACATAGGTGTACAATGGCAAATTCACTTTGCCTGCTACAACAAGTGTATTTATGTGATGATAACATGTGAAAGCTCTAAAGAGGACAGACCTATAAGAAAAAAATCAAACATTTTTCCTCCATTTACAGACATAATGCCCCATTTGCTGGAGTACTGAAAGAGCTCCTGTATTATGTTTGTCTTATGGTTCATAACTGTACTTCGTAAAGCAGTGAAGACTAATGGTAAGCAGACTAGAATACTATGGAGAGTAGAATGGTTGATCCAAAATTATTTTGTATAGTGAGATAAGGGAGATGATGACCCACAAAGAAGTGAGGAAGGAGTGAACCGGGCTGGCAAGCAAAGTGTGCAGTGTGATGTGGAGCAGAGAGACACTGAAAACGATAACAAGGTTGAATGGGACCCACCCCAAGAATATGCACACTGATAATGAAGTGCCTACAGGACATCAATGTGGGGGAAGGTCTCATACCTTTTCAGGGAAATCTCAAGAAGCATGGTCTGGAGAAATACAGAGTGGTCAGCTTTATCTCAATCTCTGATAAGGTGATGGAGGAAATCCTGCTGGAAACCATTTCCAAATATATGAAGGGGAAGAAAGTGATTTGGACTAGTCAACATGTATTTAAGTAGGTAAAATCATGGCTGACCAACCTGATAGATTTCTAGATATCTCTCTCAGTGGACAAGGGGAGAGCAGTAGATGTTGTATATCTTGAATTCAGCAAGGCTATTGCACAGTCACTCATATCATCCTTAGACAAACTATGAAATAAGGACAAGATAAATGGACAGTGAGGTGGACTAAAAGATGGATGAACTGCTGAGCACAAAGGGTTGTGATTAGCTGCATAAAGTTGAACTGGATTCCTGTTACTTAGGAGGTACCCCAGGGATCTGTACTGAGCCCATACTGTCTAAGATCTTTATTGGAGTGTACCTTCACCAAGTCTGCAGATCATATAAACGTGGAAGGAGTATCTGATACACCATAGGGTTGTGCTGCCATCCAGAGGAATCTGAATAGGCTGGAGAGCTCAACATAGGTAAGTACAAAATCCTGCCCCTTGGGAGGAATAACCTTGTGCACCAGTACAGCTTGAAAGCAGCTTTGCAGAAAAGGGCTTGGAGGTCCCTGGGTGGATGCCAAGATGCATGTATTTCATCAGTGTGCCCTTGCAGCAATGAAGGACAACTACCTTCTGGGCTGCATTAGGAAGAACCTTGCCAGTAAGTCATAGTCATAGAATAGTTTGGATTGGAAGCACCATAAGGGACATAACTAGTTACTGGTTTCCATTTGGACATGGAGCCATTGACTAACACTTTGGATGTGATCATCCAGCCAGTTCATTATCCATCCAAGATTCCATCCATCTGTATGGATCGCCTGGCTCATAGCTTGTAAACAAGACTCACTAATGTCTAGTGCATGCACATGACTCACGGGGCATTGTAAAAGTGAACCAGCCTTGGATTGTCTTGAGGCTCTATGCAGAGATGACCTGCGGGGTGCTGTGCATATAGCTCAGCCCCGAGTGGTCCATAAGCCATAGACAAAACAGGGCAGTGCTTCATCATTCAAAGAATCAAAACCTGAGCTGGGCCTCGAAATCCCTGATCAAATAATATGCCCTGAGTCTCAGTCCAAACCACAATTCATCTGCCTGAGAAAGTAAGATAAAGATAACCTGGAGGGTTTCAGTGTTGCTTTCAGCCAACAAGCTTGTGTATCCAGACGATATAATCCACTCAGGCGTAGTCTTGCCCATAGTCATGTAAATCAGGGGAAAAAAACCCTAAAGTTTCGGTTATCAATTGGGAGTAGACTCTCCATGACTGTATGGAGGCCCTTCCCTGTTCGTCTTGGGACACCAGTCAAGGTCACTTTTCTGGGATTGAGAGCCCTTACCTGGAGGCATAAGCAAATACTTACAGCATTCTGTAGGTTTGTAAGTAATTGGCAATTAACTAACACACATCTAATATTTAGCATACTTTAGGTTGTTATAGTGTATTCTTGCTTTTAAGTTGTAATAGTGCATTATTCCATTGCATCTGTGAAAACCTGGAATAGTGGCATATTAAACCTGTAAGTGAATAAAGTGAGCCTCGCAGTTACACATGTAAGTGAAATTCAAATGGATTGTTTGCTTGAGCCTTGCAGTCTAGTCTCTTTTTGCCACACCACCAAAGACTTACATCTCCACTTTAGTGGCAAGAATGTTGTGTGGGACCATATCAAAGGCCTTACAGGAGTCCAGGTAGATGACATGAGTATCTTTTCCCTTATCCACTAAGGCAGTCACTCCATTGTAGAAGGACACTAGGTTAGACAGGCACAATTTACCCTTGGTTAAGGTTGAGGGAAACTATATTGTTCCTCTGTTTTAGTGAGACAGATCTAGTATGCCATGTCCAGTGCTGGTGGCTGGACCAGATGATCTCTAAAGACCCCTTCCAACTACAACTATTCTGTAAATCCAAGATTCTTTAATGGGACCTTTTGTTGAAAATCAACTTATATAAACAATTTTGTGTGGAAAACGATTGAAAAAAGTAATGAAAACCGCATAATATTCAATTCCAACATAACAAGAACATGATTAGAAGACTACTGATATGCTAGAGCTCGTTTGTAGAAACTCTACTGATTATGCAAAGATGAAGTTACAGGAACTTATGAAAAATGCAACACATATCTTGAAAACATCAGTAAGGCAGAAAAAATAATAAAAAATCTCATGAAGAAGAAGCAAGAAGCCAAAGGAAATAACATTGTATTTACCTTGAGAAAATGCCAGTTAATAAACTTAACTAAAATAATATTTTAAAAAAAAGAGGGAAAACACAATCAAATAATAACGTTTAAAAATCTAGGGTTGATAACAGATAAAAAATATTATCCTATAGGAAGCAACTAAATAGCAGAGAATAATGTTATTTTCTGCTGCTTACTCTGAGACCTTGCATCACAAAAGAAAGACACCTGGTGAGATAACATCTGCTATGCTCATAGGTATACGGATTTTGAGGTCATTTTTATCATTTAGTCTAAGCTCACTCAGCAAGAAACTTTTGACTTCTGACATCCAATATCTTATGGCTCAGGTTGCCTCTTGAAAATGTCTTGGAAGTTCAAATTTCAATATTGTTGTGAACTTTTTGGGATGTAAGAAAGAGCCATCAGTTAGGAGGCTGATCACATACTATGTTTTTGCTCTTAGCTCTTTAGAATCAGAAAAAAAAGTGGCTTAGCATCTGAAAAGGAGAGGTGGTGCCAAAGAGATGTGTTCCTGAAAAGAGGGAGAGGAAAAGAAAGACAGGGTCCAGAAAGATGAAGGAGAAAGTCCTGGTTGATGGAAATATCCCAGAAGCGGGTGGAGGTCTGGGAGATGGAAGAGGTGCATGGAGATGAGTCACTGAGGTTGTCCAGGGATCTCAGCCAGTAACATCTGTGACTGGTGACTGTGAGCAGAAGCACAGCTTGGACCAACACTATTTTGTGCCTGAGCATCACAGACCAGCAATGAACTCCTTGCAGTGGAGACAAGTTAAGACCTGGTGAGCATAGTGTTGCAGGGGAGAGTGAGTTAGCACAGATAGAAAAGGAGAAACTGTGCCCTCATATATGCTGAATGGTTTGAAGTTGACAGGGCACATATAAAGAAATGTAGCTTTTTGCTCGAGGCAAGAAAATCTCAGAGTCCCTGTTAGTTAGGTTAACATATAGAAAATACCTCCCTAGCTTCAAATCTTTAATTGTTATTATTATTGGTAATACTACTGTAATTATCTACAGATAAATGAACAACTCAAGCATTTGAATGAATTTTTCTGGCTTATAGGATGCATTGCTGCTCTGATTTTAGGGAAAAACAAAGCCACACAAACAAAAAAACCCACCAACTAATTTCATATAATTTATTTTGTATAAAGTGAATTTATCTTTGACTTCCCTCAGTTACCAATGGAAACTCCAAACATGCTTATGGTCATAAACTGTAAAAGCTATGAGCATACCAACAAAATGTAAAACCTCTATAAGTATCAATAAGGGAAAGCAAAGATGCAGAGACTCCAAGTATCCACTGGGATCATTGACTGACTCCTGAGTAGAAAAATTGTAGGTATTTTGTCTTCCAGAAGTGAGGTTACATTATCAAATGTATAGAAACATATCTAACCTCCTTCAAAAAGCTATAAAGTTCAAATATTAAGAACTGGGCTCAAGTTTTTACCCACTGACAACATATACCATAATGCTCCCCTTAGCTTCCAATAGCAATTCAGCCTAACTTTGGAAGCTGCTTTTAACTGCTGGGTGTGAGTTTCATCTCACATGTTCTAAATTCCTGCAGAACTCTTGGAATTTATTTTTGCATGCCTTAAATCTACAAAGTTCTCCAATTGCAATCCCACAAGAGCTGTGGTTTTGTACTCTGTACATAGATGTAGACCTAGAATGAAAGATTAATTCCCTGGACGGGGATACACCTTAATCATCTTCAGACACAGACAGTGCAGATACCTACATTAGAGTTAATTGCCTAGGCTCTCAGAGAAGAAAACCAGAAACTGTAAGCTTGCAGTTAATTTGATTTATGTTAGGGGTTTCCTTTAGTAATGAACCACAAACTATTTATATGTAGCCATTAAAATAAAGGGAACTTAGAAAAGCAGGTTTACATGAAATATTTACCTTGGGAATATGTCAATATTAGCTTTATATCATAGTGGGATAAGATTCATTAAAAAATGATACAATATGGATCATTTTGGTGCAGAGTACAAGAGTGACTTCAGAGTGCATCGGGGGCTCACAGAGCTCCAGTTAACTAAGGAGGTAAAACCTTCTATTAATACACACAACTGTGTAATGTACCTCAGTGTACTCAAACCACCTCACTGTCCTTCTTTGTAAACTATTACAGTGTGTGATTATTCTAATTGCTTGGAAACTGCACTTTATAATTTCTGGTTGGTTTTTTTTTTCAACTCAGGGGTGTACAAATCTCAACTGGCCTCACTGTTCACTGAATCCTGTTACGAATTTTTCTCTGCGCTCACCTCATTATCAGATGCAGTTCCAAACCCAGTTTATTTAATAAGATGAATAGACTGAGCTCCTAAAGCTTTTCAACATAAAATATGATTCATAGAGAATTTTTGCTGTCCTCCTGCCATCTCCCTTCTTGCACAGGTATTTTTCTGCATCCTTTAGAAGTCTGAACTACAGAAGTGTTAGAGATGTTGACAAGGCAATTGTCAAGAGGCAATTGTGTACAGAGACAAGGCAATTTCTTTATTTTTGTTTGACAGTCCTGCTTTTTATACTTCTGAAGATGATTTTAGTTCTTTCTGTTACAGCACTTCACTGCTATTACGTTGAGATGATATTCTATTGTTGAACAAGATGTGGGTTTTTTTCTCTGGCTTACTACTTTCCAGGGTAAGGTGCCTTACCAAGTAAGTTCAGCATCAATTTCCTGCTCCTGCATATGCTACTGAGCAGCTGATTATCAGCAAACAATTTTAAAATACTTTAGAATACACTGTTGAAAAAGCATAGCTTCTTCATTATTTACACAATCTTTTTTTTTCCTTATCTTCAAGATTTATCTGTAAGGATTTGATTTAATTATTGAGATCTTTACTATAAGCACTCTACATTGGCCAGTTCATTGATGACTCCCCTTTAACAGCTGCTACGATAAGTGATGTTAATCCATTTGATGTTTTATTTGTTCCATAGAAAGTAAAATACTGCATAGTACTTTCTTAAATGCCCTGTAGAAATTCAAGTGTGCTACATCGATATGTTTATCTTGATCAGACCGATGAATAATAGCAGCATAGAATGGGAAGAAACATTCCATGTCATTGAATACAGTTTTATTTTATCACAAACAATGATGTTATGAAACACATGTTATAAACTGCTATATAGAAATACAAATACAGACTACTACAATTAGCCTGATGTATAACAACTTAGTTACTGTTATGATTAAAAGCCTTCTACTAAAGTCTAGCCTGTTTATTAATTATAATAATGTTTTCTTGTCTCACAATTGGCCTTCATCTTAAATACTTCTTCTGTCATCTTCGTATGTAGCCCCAGATATAGTGATACTCAGTTCCAGACAGATTGCTAAGTAGAATAATCTTTTTATATTATTTATTTATGTATTTCCCCCCCGCCACCAGGTGAAACAAACAAGTTTTTCACTCTTGGGATAGTAAAACAGTTCCATTTTCTGTGGATTTTCATAGAAATTATTTTCCACATTTATATTATCATCAGGAAAATGTCGGGTTTATTTGATGAGCCACATGAATAGTCATTAATCATGGGGTTTGCTCCTTTGTGTATTGGATAACCATTTTATCATTACACTGTTTTCTCTGGGATTTAAGTCAAACTAAGCAGTCTTTAGTTTTTGCAAGATCTTTCCGTCCTTCTTCAAAATATGAACTACACTACTGGTCTTCTCACTGAAAAAGTCTCATTAATCTGTTCATTTGTTTATTTATTTAATACTTTTTCCTCTTTAGGAAGCTTCTCAAAACAGAAGTTCTAAGAGGTAAGTTTCTGTATTTGAAAAAGTTGAATTTCAGCAAACTCTGCCTATGACTACTTTTGTTAGAAAAGATATACTTCGCATTTCATTCACAGCATCATGCAAAACAAAAATATATACTGAACATTGTTCCTTGGTGTGCATCCTTACCTCTTACATTTCCATTCAAATGTAATAGTGGATGAATACACTACTTAGGAGCTCACCTTCATTGTAATATGACTACTTATTGGGCCATGACCCATGATTTTTACTGGGCCATTTAAACTTGAGTGATTGTTTTGCTGTCTAAATCAGCTGCCTGCATTAAATTTTCTATTTGAATTAATTATGTTCAAGTGGCTCTTTTTACCATATCTTATTGTTTATTAAACTAGAATAGTAATTTTCACCTCTTCTTTTAATCAAGACCTTTTTTGTGTGATGAAAGATTCCCTGTGTTTATGAAATCTTGGCTTCTGGTGTATCCAATAAAATGTCCTTGCAGAATTTAAAATGTCCATTAACACTTCCTTCCTTAAATTTATCACTTCATATAAAACATCATTAAGTATTGGGATTAAATTTATCACTTAATACAAAATATCATTATTGTTAGGATGTTAATATTAATGTAATCTCTTCAATTCACAGAAAGATTTGGCAGTGCCTGTTGTGATTGTAATTGATGAGCAAATCCTAAGAGTTCCATAAGCTTAATGATGTCCAAAAGTCCAGATGATTTTTGCAGATGCAGACACCTTTTATTCTTCACCAATGTAGCCACAGCTGATATAGGTGACTAATACCACTAGTCTCTCCCAGGAGCAGGACCTTGCCTTGTTTCTCTGTTATTTCAGTGTCAACTCACTTAATTTTCAGTGTTCCCAGTGCTTATCACTGCTTTTTAAAGTGGCTTCATGGATTTGTTGCTAAGTCCTGTAACTATTTACTTTAAACTTGCTGCTTTCTTGAACATGCAATTTTATTTGTATTACAAAATCTTTTACAGCAAGATACTCCTTTTAGAAAAAGGCCATATCTCTGCAAGAGGAAGAGGCCTTTCTAATGATAAGGCAGAGTGTTGCTGTAGAACACGGTAAATACATAGTCAAGTTTTAGCAAAGTCTAGGAGATTGTCAACATAGTAAGAGGGAACAGAAAGGAAACAGCCTTTTCTGCAGGAACAGCAAGCTTTGTATATTTCAGGAAAAATATGTGGTGCTAAAACATTTCCACATGTGTCAAAATAAGACCTGAATGTACATAACGATGCCCAGAAGGTATACTCTTTCCTTACCAAGATGTTACAAGATAAAAACTTCCTTGTTAAATGAAAATGCTTAAGATAATGAATGGGGGGGGGGGAAAAATTTCTATTATTTACAGTGATGAAATGGCATAGTATCATTAATGTTGGATGTGAGCTCTGGAGGTCACCCAGTCCAACCCCCCTGCTCGAGCAGGACCACATACAGCCATTTGCCCAGCACTATGTCCAGGCAATTTTTTAATATCTCCAAGGATGGAGATGCCATAGCCTCCCTGGGCAACCTGCACCAATGTTTGGTTACCCTCACAGTAAAAAAAGTGTTTCCACATGTTTAGAAGGAACCTCTTGTGTTTCAGTTTGTGCCCATTACCTCTTGTCCTGCTAGCAGACACAACTACAAAGAGCCTGGCTCTGTCCTCTTGGCACCCTCCCTTCAAGTATTTATACACTTTAACAAGATCCTCCCCTGAGCCTTCCCTCCTTCAGGCTGAAAACATCCAATCTGTTGATCTTTCCTCATAGGAGAGATCTCCAGTCCCTTCATTCTTTTTGTTCCTTCACTGAATTATCTCCAGTATGTCCATGAATCTATTGTACTGTGGAGTTCACAACTGGAGTCACGGCTGCTGATGGATTTTATGAGTTCCTTGACTTACTTGCAGTGCTCTTCCTAATGAAGCCCAGAAGGCTATTGGAAAGCTGCTTTCCAGCTAGTATTGCTGCTTGGGGTTACTCCTCCCCAGAAGCAGGACTTGGCTTTTTCCTTTGGTGAATTTTATGCTGTTCCTATCAGCCTGGTTCGCCATCCTGTTGAGGTACCTCTAAATGGCAGCACAAGGGGTGAGTGTGGGAATTCATTAGTCTGAATCAGGATGGGAGGGATTTGAGTCCATAGCCCATAAGACCATGGGACTCTCATACATATTTCATCTATGGCATTTTTCTTCATCCGGTGATTTCATATTCAGAAATGTTCTCACAAAAGGCTTCCATTTCACATGCTGTGTCTTCTGATATTTAGCAGCTCATTTTATGGCTACCATTCTGCATTCTTCTCAGTTATTAGGTACATCCCTACTTGCTTGCTAGGCGCAGAAAGAAAGACATCTGTGCTCCTAGTTATAGTAAACCAACCAGGGGAATGAATACAGTCCCACTTCAGTCTGTATAGAAACTTCTAGATTCAAGGTCAAGAAAAGCATTAGGTCCTCAAAGGAGGCATTTAGACAGTGTGGAGAGAACTTGACGGAATATCATCATAATTGCTCCATCTGGCAACAAACACTCTGTCATTTGCTGTCCTAATAAAGAACACGGTGATTAAATATGGCTAAGCACTCGGTCTAGTTGTGATTTTTTAATTAAAAGAAAAGCAAATTGTTTTGATTTTTTCTCATAGGAAAAAGATGTATTGTCAACCCTTGGGCACAGTCACGGTTCAATTCAACTTGTGATTAAGCCTCTGAAGCAGAGAACAAAACCCAGCATGGACTTGTTTAGGCTCTTCTTCAGAAATATAAAAACATCTGTAATCAACCGCATTTGGTAGTGGATGGTATTTTATGCAGCAATATTTTGGGATTATTTTTGCTGGTTTAGAAAGCGTCCAACACTATCATATTGGTGGGTCCTTCAAACATAGTACATGTTGTTTAGTACAGACCTGACTGAGTCAGGTCCTGGGAAGAAGGAAAAGTGTTAGATAATGGGGAGTGTTTGAGGACTCTATTAATCTGCACATTTGCAAAATCTCTCTTTCACTGCAAGAACTAACTTTTTTTTATTTTTCTTCCTTAAAAAGCTGCTATAGACCATTTTCTGAGAGAAGGATACTATGCTAGAATGGACTTTTGGGGAGAACTCCGTGCTCTTTACAGAAATATTTGAAGCAAAAAAAGTAGCAACAGTGCACAAAGTCAGACAATGGTCAGAGTAACTGAATAGTAGTATTTGTTGGCAGCTATGTGAGAGCGTCACGCCTGCTAAAAACGGTCTGGTTTTGTGCCAAATCCCACTAAAATCATAAAATCTCCTCTGTTGATTTCAACTAGATACTTCATTTGAAGTAAAAATGCATTCTCTGAAATATAATACCTATTTATTACCTAAAATAACACTTTGTTATTAACCAACAACAAGAGTACAAACCACTGATTTCAACTCCAGCAATTCCTTTTGCCTCAGTCATTACATGCAAAACCTACTTCAGTTGAGCGGTACTCAGAAGTCTTATCATCTCAAGATTGTCTATATGAAATAAGGTTGTGGATGAGCTGCATCATCTATATTTCATTGATACTCATGATTTTTTTGTAACCATAAAGGCTGAGCATAGTACAGTTAGGTCTCAATCTTTCCTTATCTATTTCAGAATCTTTCACGATACTGTCACAGAAACACGTAAACAACAAAATACTCTGTGTCTAGACAGAGACAGTTCTTAAGAAGTACAATATTAATACATTAAACAGCAAAAATAAGTATGCATATATAAAGAGAAACAATGAGGCAAGAAGAGAGAAGGTTGTCAATACTAAAATATGTCTATTTATCCTTTGGCAGTACTCTGAGATGTTTTTCACATTGGTTGCTGTACCCAGTTAATCCTGTTAACTGTAAATGATGAGTCAAGTTGACAGCTTGGTCCTTATTTATGCTTGTATTTTCTTTATGTTCAAAGTTTAAATAAATGTAATTTGATGGGGATGAATAAACCCCTCAGGCTTTTTACTGAAACAGCTTGGGAAGAGGCTATTTTAAATGGACGTAAAAGAATGCAAACCAGAAGTACCTGAGAGCAAAATAGCAGAACAGTTCCAAATTCCTGTGTACTCTTCCTACCAAGTAAAGAGTGAAAATGGAGAAGAATCTTTATAATAAATGAATCCACTGTCTTAAAACTGCAGTTTGGTTAACATCACAAACTAGATGGGCAAGAAAATATTAATATTTCATTGCTAAGGTATAAAGTTTTTTAGAGAAGATGAAGCAACAGTGGAAAATATCCTTAACAGACAGCTTGAACGTGAGATATCAGCAAATTCACTTTCCACTACTGGATGATCTAAACAGCTACTCTGATCATTAGTGTAATATAACTTAACACATCAGTTCATGCTCAAGATATGATAAAACCATGATGAAAGCTTTCCTCTCCTCTCCTCAGGAAAATAGGCAATGGGTACAAACTTAAACACACACAAAAATACAAATATAATAAAAAATACTTTATTCTCCCTTCTTGCCCCTGCCCTGAGGGTGACTGAGCAAAAGAAAAGGTTATCCAGAGAAGTTCTTGAGACTCCATCCTTGGAGATACTGAAAATCCAACTGGATATGGCCCTGAAAACCTGCTCTAGTCAACTCTGCTTCAAGCAGGAGGTTAAACTAGGTGAACTCCAGAGGTGCTTTCCCACCTCAAACAGTCTGTGATTGTGTGAAGAAGCTTCAGTAACTCCTTCTTTATAAGATGGAGTGAACACACACACAGATATAAATATGTGTCTCCACTGACAGCCCAGCTTTGACAAATTCGTTGAAATCAAAAGGCAATACAAACACCCAGCAAGGCTTTAGGAAAAAAAAGTAATAAAAATACTACTGAAATAAATCTTAGTAGTTAAGGCTGGAATCAGGAAATCCACAGGAGAGGTGCTGTGGAAAAAAAATTATTCAGAAAGGTGGTGAGATAAAGCATATTGCCAGAATAAGTCAAGTCAAGAAACAATGAAATGTGATAACTGGTGATCTTGGCATACCAGTGATCCATTTCTTCCTGTGCTTTTTGTAACTTTTAGAGAAAAAGGAAGGAAAGGATTGACTTTGCACACAGCTCCTCCCCGCCGTGGAAGGTCACTCAGGTGAAAGCACAGACATATAGGTCGTCCAGCAGTGGGTAGGAGCTTAGTATTAGAGGGTATAGCAGCCAGAGTATGAAATGTGAATGTAGACCTAAGTATAAAGTTCACCTTCTTTAAGTCTTATTTGCTACTTACATTATTGGCTGAAGTGCCAACAGAGTTGCAGTTATCAAGTGAGATGTGTCTGGAAAGAACACGATGATTTCAAAAGTTACATTTGGGACAAGACCGAAGTCTCTGTTCCGCCTACACTTATGCCTCTCAGAAGTCAGTAAGAGGAGTGTGGGCTTGCATTGATCCACTGGGCTGGGCTTTGAGCTTCTTCCCCAGCACGGATTTGAAAAAGGATCTGTGAGCATGTCTGTGTATGCACAGTGTGACTAGTAGGCCCTTGTCCTCACAGCATAGACACAACTGCCTTGTTCTGTCTTCTTGAAAGTGGGATTTGTGAATGCAGTGGGGAGGAAAGGGAGAAGAGGGCTAGGCGACACTGGAAATAAAAAGATAATATTTTATGCTGTCAGAGAGGTTACAGAGGTCTCCATGACTCCTGGAGGACTCAGTCTTCTCCAGATGTACAGTATCTGATATATTGCTCAAAACTGTCGAGACACCAGTGCAGACCAGAGAGCTTTTCTGTTAGCACAGAGTGATATAATTCTTGTCAGATTGACATTAATTCTCCCTTGCTTTTCCCTCCTCTCAGCTGAGAAACAGATTTCAGCAGCAAGAAGAAAACTTAGAGGAAAAAAGAAAGAAGGAAAGAAATACAAAGCTTTGACAGAATCATTCTGTGCAGATGTTAGCATCTTAGGGGTGTTCATAAAAGTTCACATACTCACAAAACTTCCATCTGAAGGATAGATGACACCTAGTCTAATAAGCGTTGGTCTCTAAACAGGCATTCATTGATTTTAATCTTGTTAAATCATGTTCTAGTTACTCAAAGACAGAAAGAAGGAAAGAAATCCAAAACACAACTCAGCAATAACCAAATACCCCCAGAGATGAAATCAACAATTTTACAGACTTCTCAGGCTAGAGAACAGGACTTTAAAAGAATCTGAATGATAGCTAATGAAAGCTGTTGTGTTTTACAATGTGGTAACATAACAGAAATAAGTAGTTGCAGAGAAAGAAGATTTTTAAAGGTAAAATGTGAAGACCTTGAAACAGGAGTAAGAAGAGATATTCCAGTGAGAACCAAGCTCTCGTGAAATCCATTTGCTCATTAAAAAAATATGATGCCGTCTTTGTTTTTGGAAAATAATTATGAGTTGCTTTGTAAGGCTGAAATTGCCATCTATACTCCAACCACTAAGTCTCCAGTGAAAAAATGTTTTTGACACTTTTCAGAGACAATACTATGGACCAGAAAAACTCTGCAGTCCAAAAGCAGAAATCAGTCTTAGCTCTGCATCTCAGTTCCTGAAATGTGCCAAACAGCAGATCTAAACCAGGTGCCTGATTATTAATGAGTTGGGGTCTTTTCCTTTCTTTTACGAAATGGTTAAACTGTTCTCAGATTGCATGGAAAGTGTGCTTGCTCTGTGGCAAATGGTCACTTACAGAAAGACAGAGGGCCTGGGCTGGACTTCAGAGATTGGCAGTGTGTCAGGTTGCATCCTCTTCCCAGTCTTGCCAGTAACTTGAGTAGTTCATTGCAAATATTTCTTTCTACTCCCCCACTTGTAGAATCACAAAATCTCAAATGTACTTAGGCTTCTAAATGATATAAAATGACATCATTCCTATGATGGAGAAATAACAACCAAATATCATTGCAATTAATACCAATTACTATCCTTGCTTTGGGTGGAGTCAAACTTAATCTACTAATGCTTGTAAAATGCTTCAAGATTCCCCAGTGAAAGCCAGCATGAGAATGTAAACCATAAACCTTGTAAGTGACAGCAGAATGCACGTTAGAAGGAAGAATAACAATAAAATAGTTGGGTTAAACTCTCCAAACTCAGAGGAATTTTCACTTTTTCCTCACAGCATTTCTTTCCCAAGAGCATGTTATCAGTAGCAGCTCTAATCCTGACGATAAGCAGTACTGACTGCAGATGAGCACTAGTACATCATAAGGTTTCCTCCTTTTGATCCTGAGCTGGAGGGATGGTATTGTACTGAACTTATTTGCTGAGAAATTACCCTGTTACTTATATGTCTCTCCATTTCTGCAGCAATGTCACTGATGTTTAAGAGCAGGCGATAGTTAATGCAACTCTCTTCTCCTGGAGCCAGTTAGACAGGGTATTACAAAGGGAATGTCTCCTGCTGCATATGGCTTTGGCCTTAAAAATATCAAGGAATTCACTGAAGATTCCTCAGTTGGCAGTTTGACTGCCAATATTTTTAGGACAGGCCTGTTGATCTTTTACTGCTTTAGCCATTTAACATATGCCATGTTGGAAATAATCTTCTGGGAAAATCTCCTCCAGGCCACTGGCCGAGACTTTGCTCAACAGATATGTATGTCCCAGTCTTATCTAGTATGACTGTGTCAAGTGCATACGGTATGACTACACCCTGGATTAAGTACTAAACCCTAGGGTCTGGCCCAAAGAACACACTCTCTATCACAAGGTTTGGAGCCTTGTTTCAGCCAGGGCAACATAAACAGAAAACTCCATGCTGACCGAAGTTATTCCTTGTGCTGACCACGGATTACTGTGGTATGTGTATGTGCCTTTAAAAAGATGCCGCTTGTGGCTCTAAGGTTATAAAATATTTTTCTAGTATAGTGACTGATGCTGAGCCCAGAACATTTTCCTCCTCAGCCCACCAAATAAACAGTGTTTATAGGGTTACTTTGTACAGTTTATAGAAGTCTTGTTATGGTCATTGAGAAGTTAATCAAAAGTAAGAATAATAATAATTATTTTTGAAAATTCCAACAAAAAAAATCCCCAAACAGAAAACATTATTAGCACACAAGCATGGCTATTCTATAGTATCCTTTTGGATTATTCAACCTAGCAAACCCAAGCAAGTAAAAGGCTACAGTACATACCAATGAAGTCAAGATTTGGCTGTTCTAGGTGAGTGCCACTTCAGTGAGCCCTGGGTTTGAAGTAAGAGACCTTGTCTCGCTAGACTGAGCAAAGAGATGTCCTTCAGTTTGTCTCTCTCCCATGAGATTCAGCTGCTTGTGCACCTTCACCAATCTACTTTATCTCATCTGAGAACTTATTCTGATATTTTGCAGCTCCCATGTGATTCCCAGATCCTTGTTCCCTGCATTTCTTTTTGTTTGGTCTTGCTTGGAGACTAGTGATTGCCTGAGAGTATGTACTTAACTGCCCTAAGTAGAAATCATTTGTCAGTGAAAGGTGATAATCATCCACCAACAAAATAAACATCCAATTCTTTTCTTCCCCCTCCTTCTTTCCATTTTTCCTCTCAAGTGAGCAGCTCAGTCACTCCCAGAGAACAGTAATAGAAGGAGTGAAAGACACAGGAATTACATCTGCATTTATGGGGGCAGATTTTCACCCAGATAAGATGGGGCATGAGCACTTGCAACTTGTGTAATGGGCATTCAATTTGATTTGTAAATGCACAAATAGCTGTCATTTTACTGCAGAATTGTCAGAGAAAAGACTTACCTCAATCCTGGCTGTTTCTCTTGTCATTCCTGAAAGTGAAATTACTGCTTTCCTTCACCTTAAGGGTTGTCAGAAGGCAGGTAGAATTGTCTAACATCTTCAGACAGGGAAAGTAATGCTATCTGCTGCACACATCCAACTGCCTTTCTATATGTAAATTATATGTTAAAACTGTTCTGTCAAACGTTGTCACTTGGTCAAATTGTCATTACAGTAAAGCAGATTTCTATTAAACAAAGGTAGAGTGCATTATAGGATAGGATAGGATAGGATAGGATAGGATAGGATAGGATAGAATAGAATAGAACAGAATAGAACAGAATAGAATAGAATAGAATAGA